>CATIWC010002721.1:0-73913 GCA_948472305.1 Vicia faba | reverse complement strand
ACAAATTACTACTATCAATTTAAAATAACATATATCTAGTATGAAACTACATAATTTTTCAAGGACTCAGATAATTGTCTTTAAATCCCTTAGTATCAAATCAAATAGAAACACTTCCATAACAATGACTTGCCCACCTCAATTTCATCACTATCATTCGTAGGATTCTTTAAAAAATCAACTTTTAAACTACCTTCTTCATTATTTTTCTAAAAAATTTTCCTGAACTTCACTTTGACGAGTTTGACATAAAATCTATGAGTTTCTTTTACGAGTGAAATAACCTAATAAGTATGTCTGAACTTCACAAGAGTTTGACATCTAGTCTATAAGCTTTTTTTACGAATAAAAGAACCTAATAAGTAATAATAAGTATAAAAGACAAAAAATATTATTTCTAGTCAAATAGATTTTCACTATTTACCTACCCAACTAATAATAGCACTAAAGTAGAAAAACCATCACATAAAAGTAGTGACAACAAATTTGAAGAAAAAAAATGTAGTTCTACTTCTTTAAATAAGAAAACTTAATGAAGGAGAAAGGACAGGGTATTAGAAATTATGAAGTCTAATAGAGTTGTCGTAATCTTTATATCGTTATACTTTTTTTAATGAAAACCTATGAGATTGATAATACTGTATGAGATTGAAAAAGTCTTAACTACGAATATTACCAAAGTGACTAAATATAATAGTGAATATTGAAAATATTATTTGAGATTGATTAGAATAAAAAGGAAAGATTGAGAAAACAATAAATATTTATTATTTTTATTTAAATTGTTTAATCTTGGCATAATAAATATTGTAATCTTTTAAATTAGATGTTTTTTTAACAAATTTACCATATAGTTTTTTTAACATAATTTAGCCATTTTATTCTATAAAAATTTATATAAATAAATTTTTTAAAATATTTACTATTAAAAAGTAACATATTTTTTATATGTATTATATGCGGTAGAAATAATCTGTTTAACTTCTCCAATGTGGTTAAACATTAAGCACTATGGTTAATGTATAAATCTTTATACTCTTTTTAAATTGATCAAAACATTTTTGTTTTTTTTGCAAAATTTGATATTATATATATGATACTTTATGTAGAAAAGTCAGAGTTTGATAAACGTACATGTAGAACGATTATAATTATTGTTTTAGTTATTTTGTATAAGTAAACGACGTATCAAAATTTTCTATACTACAATTTATTTTAAAAGATAAAAGATATGTATTTTTATAAACCAAAAAGGTTAATTTATTATTATCTAATTTTTTTTATAGAAATAGCCTGTTATAAGGACAACCTTAAAGAATTGTAAGATGTATTTAGGTTTTATTTTAAAGAGGTAAATGTTGAAAATTAATATAATTTATTAAAAAAATAATAAGTTTAATACAATTATTTAAAAAAAATCAATTAGTTAATATACAATAAATAATTAATAGATAAATATAAGTAGAGTTGGAGTTCAAAATACAGCCATTGGTTTACAAAGTAGAAACAAACATTTGATTATTCACTACCAAATTAAATTCTTAAATCCTTTTCAAACAAATTACTACTATCAATTTAAAATAACATATATCTAGTATGAAACTACATAATTTTTTCAAGGTTTCAGATAATTGTCTTTAAATCCCTTAGTATCAAATCAAATAGAAACACTTCCATAACAATGACTTGCCCACCTCAATTTCATCACTATCATCGTAGGATTCTTTAAAAAATCAACTTTTAAACTACCTTCTTCATTATTTTTCTAAAAAATTTTCCTGAACTTCACTTTGACGAGTTTGACATAAAATCTATGAGTTTCTTTTACGAGTGAAATAACCTAATAAGTATGTCTGAACTTCACAAGAGTTTGACATCTAGTCTATAAGCTTTTTTTACGAATAAAAGAACCTAATAAGTAATAATAAGTATAAAAGACAAAAAATATTATTTCTAGTCAAATAGATTTTCACTATTTACCTACCCAACTAATAATAGCACTCAAGTAGAAAAACCATCACATAAAAGTAGTGACAACAAATTTGAAGAAAAAAAATGTAGTTCTACTTCTTTAAATAAGAAAACTTAATGAAGGAGAAAGGACAGGGTATTAGAAATTATGAAGTCTAATAGAGTTGTCGTAATCTTTATATCTTTGTACTTTTTTTAATGAAAACCTATGAGATTGATAATACTGTATGAGATTGAAAAAGTCTTAACTACGAATATTACCAAAGTGACTAAATATAATAGTGAATATTGAAAATATTATTTGAGATTGATTAGAATAAAAAGGAAAGATTGAGAAAACAATAAATATTTATTATTTTTATTTAAATTGTTTAATCATGGCAAAATAAATATTGTAATCTTTTAAATTAGATATTTTTTTAAGAAATTTACCATATAGTTTTTTTTAACATAATTTAGCCATTTTATTCTATAAAAATTTATATAAATAAATTTTTTAAAATATTTGCTATTAAAAAGTAACATATTTTTTATATGTATTATATGCGGTAGAAATAATGTGTTTAACTTCTCCAATGTGGTTAAACATTAAGCACTATGGTTAATGTATAAATCTTTATACTCTTTTTAAATTGATCAAAACATTTTAGTTTTTGCAAAATTTGATATTATATATATGATACTTTATGTAGAAAAGTCAGAGTTTGATAAACGTACATGTAGAACGATTATAATTATTGTTTTAGTTATATTAAATAAGTAAACGACGTATCAAAATTTTCTATACTACAATTTATTTTAAAAGATAAAAGATATGTATTTTTATAAACCAAAAAGGTTAATTTATTATTATCTAATTTGTTTTATAGAAATAGCCTGTTATAAGGACAACCTTAAAGAATTGTAAGATGTATTTAGGTTTTATTTTAAAGAGTTAAATGTTGAAAATTAATATAATTTATTAAAAAAATAATAAGTTTAATACAATTATTTAATAAAACTCAATTAGTTAATATACAATAAATAATTAATAGATAAATATAAGTAGAGTTGGAGTTCAAAATACAGCCATTGGTTAACAAAGTACAAACAAACATTTGATTATTCACTACCAAATTAAACTCTTAAATCCTTTTCAAACAAATTACTACTATCAATTTAAAATAACATATATCTAGTATGAAACTACATAATTTTTCAAGGACTCACATAATTGTCTTTAAATCCCTTAGTATCAAATCAAATTGAAACATTTCCATAACAATGACTTGCCCACCTCAATTTCATCACTAACATTCGTAAGATTCTTTAAAAAATCAACTTTTAAATTACCTTCTTCATTATTTTTCTAAAAAATTTGCCTGAACTTCACTTTGACGAGTTTGACATAAAATCTATGAGTTTCTTTTGCGAGTGAAATAACCTAATAAGTATGTCTGAACTTCACAAGAGTTTGACATATAGTCTATAAGCTTTTTTTACGAATAAAAGAACCTAATAAGTAATAATAAATATAAAAGACAAAAAATATTATTTCTAGTCAAATAGATTTTCACTATTTACCTACCCAACCAATAATAGCACTCAAGTAGAAAAACCATCACATAAAAGTAGTGACAACAAATTTGAAGAAAAAAATGTAGTTCTACTTCTTTAAATAAGAAAACTTAATGAAGGAGAAAGGACAGGGTATTAGAAATTATGAAGTCTAATAGAGTTGTCGTAATCTTTATATCGTTATACTTTTTTTAATGAAAACCTATGAGATTGATAATACTGTATGAGATTGAAAAAGTCTTAACTACGAATATTACCAAAGTGACTAAATATAATAGTGAATATTGAAAATATTATTTGAGATTGATTAGAATAAAAAGGAAAGATTGAGAAAACAATAAATATTTATTATTTTTATTTAAATTGTTTAATCTTGGAAAAATAAATATTGTAATCTTTTAAATTAGATGTTTTTTTAACAAATTTACCATATAGTTTTTTTAACATAATTTAGCCATTTTATTCTATAAAAATTTATATAAATAAATTTTTTAAAATATTTGCTATTAAAAAGTAACATATTTTTTAAATGTATTATATGCGGTAGAAATAATGTGTTTAACTTCTCCAATGTGGTTAAACATTAAGCACTATGGTTAATGTATAAATCTTTATACTCTTTTTAAATTGATCAAAACATTTTAGTTTTTGCAAAATTTGATATTATATATATGATACTTTATGTAGAAAAGTCAGAGTTTGATAAACGTACATGTAGAACGATTATAATTATTGTTTTAGTTATATTAAATAAGTAAACGACGTATCAAAATTTTCTATACTACAATTTATTTTAAAAGATAAAAGATATGTATTTTTATAAACCAAAAAGGTTAATTTATTATTATCTAATTTGTTTTATAGAAATAGCCTGTTATAAGGACAACCTTAAAGAATTGTAAGATGTATTTAGGTTTTATTTTAAAGAGTTAAATGTTGAAAATTAATATAATTTATTAAAAAAATAATAAGTTTAATACAATTATTTAATAAAACTCAATTAGTTAATATACAATAAATAATTAATAGATAAATATAAGTAGAGTTGGAGTTCAAAATACAGCCATTGGTTAACAAAGTACAAACAAACATTTGATTATTCACTACCAAATTAAACTCTTAAATCCTTTTCAAACAAATTACTACTATCAATTTAAAATAACATATATCTAGTATGAAACTACATAATTTTTCAAGGACTCACATAATTGTCTTTAAATCCCTTAGTATCAAATCAAATTGAAACATTTCCATAACAATGACTTGCCCACCTCAATTTCATCACTAACATTCGTAAGATTCTTTAAAAAATCAACTTTTAAATTACCTTCTTCATTATTTTTCTAAAAAATTTGCCTGAACTTCACTTTGACGAGTTTGACATAAAATCTATGAGTTTCTTTTGCGAGTGAAATAACCTAATAAGTATGTCTGAACTTCACAAGAGTTTGACATATAGTCTATAAGCTTTTTTTACGAATAAAAGAACCTAATAAGTAATAATAAATATAAAAGACAAAAAATATTATTTCTAGTCAAATAGATTTTCACTATTTACCTACCCAACCAATAATAGCACTCAAGTAGAAAAACCATCACATAAAAGTAGTGACAACAAATTTGAAGAAAAAAATGTAGTTCTACTTCTTTAAATAAGAAAACTTAATGAAGGAGAAAGGACAGGGTATTAGAAATTATGAAGTCTAATAGAGTTGTCGTAATCTTTATATCGTTATACTTTTTTTAATGAAAACCTATGAGATTGATAATACTGTATGAGATTGAAAAAGTCTTAACTACGAATATTACCAAAGTGACTAAATATAATAGTGAATATTGAAAATATTATTTGAGATTGATTAGAATAAAAAGGAAAGATTGAGAAAACAATAAATATTTATTATTTTTATTTAAATTGTTTAATCTTGGAAAAATAAATATTGTAATCTTTTAAATTAGATGTTTTTTTAACAAATTTACCATATAGTTTTTTTAACATAATTTAGCCATTTTATTCTATAAAAATTTATATAAATAAATTTTTTAAAATATTTGCTATTAAAAAGTAACATATTTTTTAAATGTATTATATGCGGTAGAAATAATGTGTTTAACTTCTCCAATGTGGTTAAACATTAAGCACTATGGTTAATGTATAAATCTTTATACTCTTTTTAAATTGATCAAAACATTTTAGTTTTTGCAAAATTTGATATTATATATATGATACTTTATGTAGAAAAGTCAGAGTTTGATAAACGTACATGTAGAACGATTATAATTATTGTTTTAGTTATATTAAATAAGTAAACGACGTATCAAAATTTTCTATACTACAATTTATTTTAAAAGATAAAAGATATGTATTTTTATAAACCAAAAAGGTTAAATTATTATTATCTAATTTGTTTTATAGAAATAGCCTGTTATAAGGACAACCTTAAAGAATTGTAAGATGTATTTAGGTTTTATTTTAAAGAGTTAAATGTTGAAAATTAATATAATTTATTAAAAAAATAATAAGTTTAATACAATTATTTAATAAAACTCAATTAGTTAATATACAATAAATAATTAATAGATAAATATAAGTAGAGTTGGAGTTCAAAATACAGCCATTGGTTAACAAAGTACAAACAAACATTTGATTATTCACTACCAAATTAAACTCTTAAATCCTTTTCAAACAAATTACTACTATCAATTTAAAATAACATATATCTAGTATG
Organism: Vicia faba; assembly: GCA_948472305.1. Classification (NCBI taxonomy): domain Eukaryota; kingdom Viridiplantae; phylum Streptophyta; class Magnoliopsida; order Fabales; family Fabaceae; genus Vicia; species Vicia faba. The sequence continues at coordinate 67,656 of CATIWC010002721.1, read as the reverse complement.
AAACTACATAATTTTTCAAGGACTCACATAATTGTCTTTAAATCCCTTAGTATCAAATCAAATTGAAACATTTCCATAACAATGACTTGCCCACCTCAATTTCATCACTAACATTCGTAAGATTCTTTAAAAAATCAACTTTTAAATTACCTTCTTCATTATTTTTCTAAAAAATTTGCCTGAACTTCACTTTGACGAGTTTGACATAAAATCTATGAGTTTCTTTTGCGAGTGAAATAACCTAATAAGTATGTCTGAACTTCACAAGAGTTTGACATATAGTCTATAAGCTTTTTTTACGAATAAAAGAACCTAATAAGTAATAATAAATATAAAAGACAAAAAATATTATTTCTAGTCAAATAGATTTTCACTATTTACCTACCCAACCAATAATAGCACTCAAGTAGAAAAACCATCACATAAAAGTAGTGACAACAAATTTGAAGAAAAAAATGTAGTTCTACTTCTTTAAATAAGAAAACTTAATGAAGGAGAAAGGACAGGGTATTAGAAATTATGAAGTCTAATAGAGTTGTCGTAATCTTTATATCGTTATACTTTTTTTAATGAAAACCTATGAGATTGATAATACTGTATGAGATTGAAAAAGTCTTAACTACGAATATTACCAAAGTGACTAAATATAATAGTGAATATTGAAAATATTATTTGAGATTGATTAGAATAAAAAGGAAAGATTGAGAAAACAATAAATATTTATTATTTTTATTTAAATTGTTTAATCTTGGAAAAATAAATATTGTAATCTTTTAAATTAGATGTTTTTTTAACAAATTTACCATATAGTTTTTTTAACATAATTTAGCCATTTTATTCTATAAAAATTTATATAAATAAATTTTTTAAAATATTTGCTATTAAAAAGTAACATATTTTTTATATGTATTATATGCGGTAGAAATAATGTGTTTAACTTCTCCAATGTGGTTAAACATTAAGCACTATGGTTAATGTATAAATCTTTATACTCTTTTTAAATTGATCAAAACATTTTAGTTTTTGAAAAATTTGATATTATATATATGATACTTTATGTAGAAAAGTCAGAGTTTGATAAACGTACATGTAGAACGATTATAATTATTGTTTTAGTTATTTTGTATAAGTAAACGACGTGTCAAAATTTTCTATACTACAATTTATTTTAAAAGATAAAAGATATGTATTTTTATAAACCAAAAAGGTTAATTTATTATTATCTAATTTTTTTTATGAAAATAGCCTGTTATAAGGACAACCTTAAAGAATTGTAAGATGTATTTAGGTTTTATTTTAAAGAGGTAAATGTTGAAAATTAATATAATTTATTAAAAAAATAATAAGTTTAATACAATTATTTAAAAAAACTCAATTAGTTAATATACAATAAATAATTAATAGATAAATATAAGTAGAGTTGGAGTTCAAAATACAGCCATTGGTTAACAAAGTACAAACAAACATTTGATTATTCACTACCAAATTAAATTCTTAAATCCTTTTTAAACAAATTAATACTATCAATTTAAAATAACATATATCTAGTATGAAACTACATAATTTTTCATGGACTCAGATAATTGTCTTTAAATCCCTTAGTATCAAATCAAATAGAAACATTTCCATAACAATGACTTGCCCACCTCAATTTCATTACTAACATTCGTAAGATTCTTTAAAAAATCAACTTTTAAATTACCTTCTTCATTATTTTTCTAAAAAATTTGCCTGAACTTCACTTTGACGAGTTTAACATAAAATCTATGAGTTTATTTTGCGAGTGAAATAACCTAATAAGTATGTCTGAACTTCACAAGAGTTTGACATATAGTCTATAAGCTTTTTTTACGAATAAAAGAACCTAATAAGTAATAATAAATATAAAAGACAAAAAATATTATTTCTAGTCAAATAGATTTTCACTATTTACCTACCCAACCAATAATAGCACTCAAGTAGAAAAACCATCACATAAAAGTAGTGACAACAAATTTGAAGAAAAAAATGTAGTTCTACTTCTTTAAATAAGAAAACTTAATGAAGGAGAAAGGACAGGGTATTAGAAATTATGAAGTCTAATAGAGTTGTCGTAATCTTTATATCGTTATACTTTTTTTAATGAAAACCTATGAGATTGATAATACTGTATGAGATTGAAAAAGTCTTAACTACGAATATTACCAAAGTGACTAAATATAATAGTGAATATTGAAAATATTATTTGAGATTGATTAGAATAAAAAGGAAAGATTGAGAAAACAATAAATATTTATTATTTTTATTTAAATTGTTTAATCTTGGAAAAATAAATATTGTAATCTTTTAAATTAGATGTTTTTTTAACAAATTTACCATATAGTTTTTTTAACATAATTTAGCCATTTTATTCTATAAAAATTTATATAAATAAATTTTTTAAAATATTTGCTATTAAAAAGTAACATATTTTTTATATGTATTATATGCGGTAGAAATAATGTGTTTAACTTCTCCAATGTGGTTAAACATTAAGCACTATGGTTAATGTATAAATCTTTATACTCTTTTTAAATTGATCAAAACATTTTAGTTTTTGAAAAATTTGATATTATATATATGATACTTTATGTAGAAAAGTCAGAGTTTGATAAACGTACATGTAGAACGATTATAATTATTGTTTTAGTTATTTTGTATAAGTAAACGACGTGTCAAAATTTTCTATACTACAATTTATTTTAAAAGATAAAAGATATGTATTTTTATAAACCAAAAAGGTTAATTTATTATTATCTAATTTTTTTTATGAAAATAGCCTGTTATAAGGACAACCTTAAAGAATTGTAAGATGTATTTAGGTTTTATTTTAAAGAGGTAAATGTTGAAAATTAATATAATTTATTAAAAAAATAATAAGTTTAATACAATTATTTAAAAAAACTCAATTAGTTAATATACAATAAATAATTAATAGATAAATATAAGTAGAGTTGGAGTTCAAAATACAGCCATTGGTTAACAAAGTACAAACAAACATTTGATTATTCACTACCAAATTAAATTCTTAAATCCTTTTTAAACAAATTAATACTATCAATTTAAAATAACATATATCTAGTATGAAACTACATAATTTTTCATGGACTCAGATAATTGTCTTTAAATCCCTTAGTATCAAATCAAATAGAAACATTTCCATAACAATGACTTGCCCACCTCAATTTCATTACTAACATTCGTAAGATTCTTTAAAAAATCAACTTTTAAATTACCTTCTTCATTATTTTTCTAAAAAATTTTCCTGAACTTCACTTTGACGAGTTTAACATAAAATCTATGAGTTTATTTTGCGAGTGAAATAACCTAATAAGTATGTCTGAACTTCACAAGAGTTTGACATCTAGTCTATAAGCTTTTTTTACGAATAAAAGAACCTAATAAGTAATAATAAGTATAAAAGACAAAAAATATTATTTCTAGTCAAATAGATTTTCACTATTTACCTACCTAACCAATAATAGCACTCAAGTAGAAAAACCATCACATAAAAGTAGTGACAACAAATTTGAAGAAAAAAAATGTAGTTCTACTTCTTTAAATAAGAAAACTAATGAAGGAGAAAGGACAGGGTATTAGAAATTATGAAGTCTAATAGAGTTGTCGTAATCTTTATATCGTTATACTTTTTTTAATGAAAACCTATGAGATTGATAATACTGTATGAGATTGAAAAAGTCTTAACTACGAATATTACCAAAGTGACTAAATATAATAGTGAATATTGAAAATATTATTTGAGATTGATTAGAATAAAAAGGAAAGATTGAGAAAACAATAAATATTTGTTATTTTTATTTAAATTGTTTAATCTTGGCAAAATAAATATTGTAATCTTTTAAATTAGATGTTTTTTTAACAAATTTACCATATAGTTTTTTTAACATAATTTAGCCATTTTATTCTATAAAAATTTATATAAATAAATTGTTTAAAATATTTGCTATTAAAAAGTAACATATTTTTTATATGTATTATATGCGGTAGAAATAATGTGTTTAACTTCTCCAATGTGGTTAAACATTAAGCACTATGGTTAATGTATAAATCTTTATACTCTTTTTAAATTGATCAAAACATTTTAGTTTTTGAAAAATTTGATATTATATATATGATACTTTATGTAGAAAAGTCAGAGTTTGATAAACGTACATGTAGAACGATTATAATTATTGTTTTAGTTAATTTGTATAAGTAAACGACGTGTCAAAATTTTCTATACTACAATTTATTTTAAAAGATAAAAGATATGTATTTTTATAAACCAAAAAGGTTAATTTATTATTATCTAATTTTTTTTATGAAAATAGCCTGTTATAAGGACAACCTTAAAGAATGGTAAGATGTATTTAGGTTTTATTTTAAAGAGGTAAATGTTGAAAATTAATATAATTTATTAAAAAAATAATAAGTTTAATACAATTATTTAAAAAAACTCAATTAGTTAATATACAATAAATAATTAATAGATAAATATAAGTAGAGTTGGAGTTCAAAATACAGCCATTGGTTAACAAAGTACAAACAAACATTTGATTATTCACTATCAAATTAAATTCTTAAATCCTTTTCAAACAAATTACTACTATCAATTTAAAATAACATAATGAGTATGTCTGAACTTCACACGAGTTTGACATCTAGTCTATAAGCTTTTTTGACGAATAAAAGAACCTAATAAGTAATAATAAGTATAAAAGACAAAAAATATTATTTCTAGTCAAATAGATTTTCACTATTTACCTACCTAACCAATAATAGCACTCAAGTAGAAAAACTATCACATAAAAGTAGTGACAACAAATTTGAAGAAAAAAAATGTAGTTCTACTTCTTTAAATAAGAAAACTAATGAAGGAGAAAGGACAGGGTATTAGAAATTATGAAGTCTAATAGAGTTGTCGTAATCTTTATATCGTTATACTTTTTTTAATGAAAACCTATGAGATTGATAATACTGTATGAGATTGAAAAAGTCTTAACTACGAATATTACCAAAGTGACTAAATATAATAGTGAATATTGAAAATATTATTTGAGATTGATTAGAATAAAAAGGAAAGATTGAGAAAACAATAAATATTTATTATTTTTATTTAAATTGTTTAATCTTGGCAAAATAAATATTGTAATCTTTTAAATTAGTTGTTTTTTTAACAAATTTACCATATAGTTTTTTTAACATAATTTAGCCATTTTATTCTATAAAAATTTATATAAATAAATTTTTTAAAATATTTGCTATTAAAAAGTAACATATTTTTTATATGTATTATATGCGGTAGAAATAATGTGTTTAACTTCTCCAATGTGGTTAAACATTAAGCGCTATGGTTAATGTATAAATCTTTATACTCTTTTTAAATTGATCAAAACATTTTAGTTTTTTTGTAAAATTTGATATTATATATATGATACTTTATGTAGAAAAGTCAGAGTTTGATAAACGTACATGTAGAACGATTATAATTATTGTTTTAGTTATTTTGTATAAGTAAACGACGTATCAAAATTTTCTATACTACAATTTATTTTAAAAGATAAAAGATATGTATTTTTATAAACCAAAAAGGTTAACTTATTATTATCTAATTTTTTTTATAGAAATAGCCTGTTATAAGGACAACCTTAAAGAATTGTAAGATGTATTTAGGTTTTATTTTAAAGAGGTAAATGTTGAAAATTAATATAATTTATTAAAAAAATAATAAGTTTAATACAATTATTTAAAAAAAATCAATTAGTTAATATACAATAAATAATTAATAGATAAATATAAGTAGAGTTGGAGTTCAAAATACAGCCATTGGTTTACAAAGTACAAACAAACATTTGATTATTCACTACCAAATTAAATTCTTAAATCCTTTTCAAACAAATTACTACTATCAATTTAAAATAACATATATCTAGTATGAAACTACATAATTTTTCAAGGACTCAGATAATTGTCTTTAAATCCCATAGTATCAAATCAAATAGAAACACTTCCATAACAATGACTTGCCCACCTCAATTTCATCACTATCATTCGTAAGATTCTTTAAAAAATCAACGTTTAAATTACCTTCTTCATTATTTTTCTAAAATTTTTTCCTGAACTTCACTTTGACGAGTTTGACATAAAATCTATGAGTTTCTTTTACGAGTGAAATAACCTAATAAGTATGTCTGAACTTCACAAGAGTTTGACATCTAGTCTATAAGCTTTTTTTACGAATAAAAGAACCTAATAAGTAATAATAAGTATAAAAGACAAAAAATATTATTTCTAGTCAAATAGATTTTCACTATTTACCTACCCAACTAATAATAGCACTCAAGTAGAAAAACCATCACATAAAAGTAGTGACAACAAATTTGAAGAAAAAAATGTAGTTCTACTTCTTTAAATAAGAAAACTTAATGAAGGAGAAAGGACAGGGTATTAGAAATTATGAAGTCTAATAGAGTTGTCGTAATCTTTATATCGTTATACTTTTTTTAATGAAAACCTATGAGATTGATAATACTGTATGAGATTGAAAAAGTCTTAACTACGAATATTACCAAAGTGACTAAATATAATAGTGAATATTGAAAATATTATTTGAGATTGATTAGAATAAAAAGGAAAGATTGAGAAAACAATAAATATTTATTATTTTTATTTAAATTGTTTAATCTTGGAAAAATAAATATTGTAATCTTTTAAATTAGATGTTTTTTTAACAAATTTACCATATAGTTTTTTTAACATAATTTAGCCATTTTATTCTATAAAAATTTATATAAATAAATTTTTTAAAATATTTGCTATTAAAAAGTAACATATTTTTTAAATGTATTATATGCGGTAGAAATAATGTGTTTAACTTCTCCAATGTGGTTAAACATTAAGCACTATGGTTAATGTATAAATCTTTATACTCTTTTTAAATTGATCAAAACATTTTAGTTTTTGCAAAATTTGATATTATATATATGATACTTTATGTAGAAAAGTCAGAGTTTGATAAACGTACATGTAGAACGATTATAATTATTGTTTTAGTTATATTAAATAAGTAAACGACGTATCAAAATTTTCTATACTACAATTTATTTTAAAAGATAAAAGATATGTATTTTTATAAACCAAAAAGGTTAATTTATTATTATCTAATTTGTTTTATAGAAATAGCCTGTTATAAGGACAACCTTAAAGAATTGTAAGATGTATTTAGGTTTTATTTTAAAGAGTTAAATGTTGAAAATTAATATAATTTATTAAAAAAATAATAAGTTTAATACAATTATTTAATAAAACTCAATTAGTTAATATACAATAAATAATTAATAGATAAATATAAGTAGAGTTGGAGTTCAAAATACAGCCATTGGTTAACAAAGTACAAACAAACATTTGATTATTCACTACCAAATTAAACTCTTAAATCCTTTTCAAACAAATTACTACTATCAATTTAAAATAACATATATCTAGTATGAAACTACATAATTTTTCAAGGACTCACATAATTGTCTTTAAATCCCTTAGTATCAAATCAAATTGAAACATTTCCATAACAATGACTTGCCCACCTCAATTTCATCACTAACATTCGTAAGATTCTTTAAAAAATCAACTTTTAAATTACCTTCTTCATTATTTTTCTAAAAAATTTGCCTGAACTTCACTTTGACGAGTTTGACATAAAATCTATGAGTTTCTTTTGCGAGTGAAATAACCTAATAAGTATGTCTGAACTTCACAAGAGTTTGACATATAGTCTATAAGCTTTTTTTACGAATAAAAGAACCTAATAAGTAATAATAAATATAAAAGACAAAAAATATTATTTCTAGTCAAATAGATTTTCACTATTTACCTACCCAACCAATAATAGCACTCAAGTAGAAAAACCATCACATAAAAGTAGTGACAACAAATTTGAAGAAAAAAATGTAGTTCTACTTCTTTAAATAAGAAAACTTAATGAAGGAGAAAGGACAGGGTATTAGAAATTATGAAGTCTAATAGAGTTGTCGTAATCTTTATATCGTTATACTTTTTTTAATGAAAACCTATGAGATTGATAATACTGTATGAGATTGAAAAAGTCTTAACTACGAATATTACCAAAGTGACTAAATATAATAGTGAATATTGAAAATATTATTTGAGATTGATTAGAATAAAAAGGAAAGATTGAGAAAACAATAAATATTTATTATTTTTATTTAAATTGTTTAATCTTGGAAAAATAAATATTGTAATCTTTTAAATTAGATGTTTTTTTAACAAATTTACCATATAGTTTTTTTAACATAATTTAGCCATTTTTTTCTATAAAAATTTATATAAATAAATTTTTTAAAATATTTGCTATTAAAAAGTAACATATTTTTTATATGTATTATATGCGGTAGAAATAATGTGTTTAACTTCTCCAATGTGGTTAAACATTAAGCACTATGGTTAATGTATAAATCTTTATACTCTTTTTAAATTGATCAAAACATTTTAGTTTTTGAAAAATTTGATATTATATATATGATACTTTATGTAGAAAAGTCAGAGTTTGATAAACGTACATGTAGAACGATTATAATTATTGTTTTAGTTATTTTGTATAAGTAAACGACGTGTCAAAATTTTCTATACTACAATTTATTTTAAAAGATAAAAGATATGTATTTTTATAAACCAAAAAGGTTAATTTATTATTATCTAATTTTTTTTATGAAAATAGCCTGTTATAAGGACAACCTTAAAGAATTGTAAGATGTATTTAGGTTTTATTTTAAAGAGGTAAATGTTGAAAATTAATATAATTTATTAAAAAAATAATAAGTTTAATACAATTATTTAAAAAAACTCAATTAGTTAATATACAATAAATAATTAATAGATAAATATAAGTAGAGTTGGAGTTCAAAATACAGCCATTGGTTAACAAAGTACAAACAAACATTTGATTATTCACTACCAAATTAAATTCTTAAATCCTTTTTAAACAAATTAATACTATCAATTTAAAATAACATATATCTAGTATGAAACTACATAATTTTTCATGGACTCAGATAATTGTCTTTAAATCCCTTAGTATCAAATCAAATAGAAACATTTCCATAACAATGACTTGCCCACCTCAATTTCATTACTAACATTCGTAAGATTCTTTAAAAAATCAACTTTTAAATTACCTTCTTCATTATTTTTCTAAAAAATTTGCCTGAACTTCACTTTGACGAGTTTAACATAAAATCTATGAGTTTATTTTGCGAGTGAAATAACCTAATAAGTATGTCTGAACTTCACAAGAGTTTGACATCTAGTCTATAAGCTTTTTTTACGAATAAAAGAACCTAATAAGTAATAATAAGTATAAAAGACAAAAAATATTATTTCTAGTCAAATAGATTTTCACTATTTACCTACCTAACCAATAATAGCACTCAAGTAGAAAAACCATCACATAAAAGTAGTGACAACAAATTTGAAGAAAAAAAATGTAGTTCTACTTCTTCAAATAAGAAAACTAATGAAGGAGAAAGGACAGGGTATTAGAAATTATGAAGTCTAATAGAGTTGTCGTAATCTTTATATCGTTATACTTTTTTTAATGAAAACCTATGAGATTGATAATACTGTATGAGATTGAAAAAGTCTTAACTACGAATATTACCAAAGTGACTAAATATAATAGTGAATATTGAAAATATTATTTGAGATTGATTAGAATAAAAAGGAAAGATTGAGAAAACAATAAATATTTGTTATTTTTATTTAAATTGTTTAATCTTGGCAAAATAAATATTGTAATCTTTTAAATTAGATGTTTTTTTAACAAATTTACCATATAGTTTTTTTAACATAATTTAGCCATTTTATTCTATAAAAATTTATATAAATAAATTGTTTAAAATATTTGCTATTAAAAAGTAACATATTTTTTATATGTATTATATGCGGTAGAAATAATGTGTTTAACTTCTCCAATGTGGTTAAACATTAAGCACTATGGTTAATGTATAAATCTTTATACTCTTTTTAAATTGATCAAAACATTTTAGTTTTTGAAAAATTTGATATTATATATATGATACTTTATGTAGAAAAGTCAGAGTTTGATAAACGTACATGTAGAACGATTATAATTATTGTTTTAGTTAATTTGTATAAGTAAACGACGTGTCAAAATTTTCTATACTACAATTTATTTTAAAAGATAAAAGATATGTATTTTTATAAACCAAAAAGGTTAATTTATTATTATCTAATTTTTTTTATGAAAATAGCCTGTTATAAGGACAACCTTAAAGAATTGTAAGATGTATTTAGGTTTTATTTTAAAGAGGTAAATGTTGAAAATTAATATAATTTATTAAAAAAATAATAAGTTTAATACAATTATTTAAAAAAACTCAATTAGTTAATATACAATAAATAATTAATAGATAAATATAAGTAGAGTTGGAGTTCAAAATACAGCCATTGGTTAACAAAGTACAAACAAACATTTGATTATTCACTATCAAATTAAATTCTTAAATCCTTTTCAAACAAATTACTACTATCAATTTAAAATAACATAATAAGTATGTCTGAACTTCACACGAGTTTGACATCTAGTCTATAAGCTTTTTTGACGAATAAAAGAACCTAATAAGTAATAATAAGTATAAAAGACAAAAAATATTATTTCTAGTCAAATAGATTTTCACTATTTACCTACCTAACCAATAATAGCACTCAAGTAGAAAAACTATCACATAAAAGTAGTGACAACAAATTTGAAGAAAAAAAATGTAGTTCTACTTCTTTAAATAAGAAAACTAATGAAGGAGAAAGGACAGGGTATTAGAAATTATGAAGTCTAATAGAGTTGTCGTAATCTTTATATCGTTATACTTTTTTTAATGAAAACCTATGAGATTGATAATACTGTATGAGATTGAAAAAGTCTTAACTACGAATATTACCAAAGTGACTAAATATAATAGTGAATATTGAAAATATTATTTGAGATTGATTAGAATAAAAAGGAAAGATTGAGAAAACAATAAATATTTATTATTTTTATTTAAATTGTTTAATCTTGGCAAAATAAATATTGTAATCTTTTAAATTAGTTGTTTTTTTAACAAATTTACCATATAGTTTTTTTAACATAATTTAGCCATTTTATTCTATAAAAATTTATATAAATAAATTTTTTAAAATATTTGCTATTAAAAAGTAACATATTTTTTATATGTATTATATGCGGTAGAAATAATGTGTTTAACTTCTCCAATGTGGTTAAACATTAAGCGCTATGGTTAATGTATAAATCTTTATACTCTTTTTAAATTGATCAAAACATTTTAGTTTTTTTGTAAAATTTGATATTATATATATGATACTTTATGTAGAAAAGTCAGAGTTTGATAAACGTACATGTAGAACGATTATAATTATTGTTTTAGTTATTTTGTATAAGTAAACGACGTATCAAAATTTTCTATACTACAATTTATTTTAAAAGATAAAAGATATGTATTTTTATAAACCAAAAAGGTTAACTTATTATTATCTAATTTTTTTTATAGAAATAGCCTGTTATAAGGACAACCTTAAAGAATTGTAAGATGTATTTAGGTTTTATTTTAAAGAGGTAAATGTTGAAAATTAATATAATTTATTAAAAAAATAATAAGTTTAATACAATTATTTAAAAAAAATCAATTAGTTAATATACAATAAATAATTAATAGATAAATATAAGTAGAGTTGGAGTTCAAAATACAGCCATTGGTTTACAAAGTACAAACAAACATTTGATTATTCACTACCAAATTAAATTCTTAAATCCTTTTCAAACAAATTACTACTATCAATTTAAAATAACATATATCTAGTATGAAACTACATAATTTTTCAAGGACTCAGATAATTGTCTTTAAATCCCATAGTATCAAATCAAATAGAAACACTTCCATAACAATGACTTGCCCACCTCAATTTCATCACTATCATTCGTAAGATTCTTTAAAAAATCAACGTTTAAATTACCTTCTTCATTATTTTTCTAAAATTTTTTCCTGAACTTCACTTTGACGAGTTTGACATAAAATCTATGAGTTTCTTTTACGAGTGAAATAACCTAATAAGTATGTCTGAACTTCACAAGAGTTTGACATCTAGTCTATAAGCTTTTTTTACGAGTAAAAGAACCTAATAAGTAATAATAAGTATAAAAGACAAAAAATATTATTTCTAGTCAAATAGATTTTCACTATTTACCTACCCAACTAATAATAGCACTCAAGTAGAAAAACCATCACATAAAAGTAGTGACAACAAATTTGAAGAAAAAAATGTAGTTCTACTTCTTTAAATAAGAAAACTTAATGAAGGAGAAAGGACAGGGTATTAGAAATTATGAAGTCTAATAGAGTTGTCGTAATCTTTATATCGTTATACTTTTTTTAATGAAAACCTATGAGATTGATAATACTGTATGAGATTGAAAAAGTCTTAACTACGAATATTACCAAAGTGACTAAATATAATAGTGAATATTGAAAATATTATTTGAGATTGATTAGAATAAAAAGGAAAGATTGAGAAAACAATAAATATTTATTATTTTTATTTAAATTGTTTAATCTTGGAAAAATAAATATTGTAATCTTTTAAATTAGATGTTTTTTTAACAAATTTACCATATAGTTTTTTTAACATAATTTAGCCATTTTATTCTATAAAAATTTATATAAATAAATTTTTTAAAATATTTGCTATTAAAAAGTAACATATTTTTTATATGTATTATATGCGGTAGAAATAATGTGTTTAACTTCTCCAATGTGGTTAAACATTAAGCACTATGGTTAATGTATAAATCTTTATACTCTTTTTAAATTGATCAAAACATTTTAGTTTTTGAAAAATTTGATATTATATATATGATACTTTATGTAGAAAAGTCAGAGTTTGATAAACGTACATGTAGAACGATTATAATTATTGTTTTAGTTATTTTGTTTAAGTAAACGACGTGTCAAAATTTTCTATACTACAATTTATTTTAAAAGATAAAAGATATGTATTTTTATAAACCAAAAAGGTTAATTTATTATTATCTAATTTTTTTTATGAAAATAGCCTGTTATAAGGACAGCCTTAAAGAATTGTAAGATGTATTTAGGTTTTATTTTAAAGAGGTAAATGTTGAAAATTAATATAATTTATTAAAAAAATAATAAGTTTAATACAATTATTTAAAAAAACTCAATTAGTTAATATACAATAAATAATTAATAGATAAATATAAGTAGAGTTGGAGTTCAAAATACAGCCATTGGTTAACAAAGTACAAACAAACATTTGATTATTCACTACCAAATTAAATTCTTAAATCCTTTTCAAACAAATTACTACTATCAATTTAAAATAACATAATAAGTATGTCTGAACTTCACACGAGTTTGACATCTAGTCTATAAGCTTTTTTGACGAATAAAAGAACCTAATAAGTAATAATAAGTATAAAAGACAAAAAATATTATTTCTAGTCAAATAGATTTTCACTATTTACCTACCTAACCAATAATAGCACTCAAGTAGAAAAACTATCACATAAAAGTAGTGACAACAAATTTGAAGAAAAAAAATGTAGTTCTACTTCTTTAAATAAGAAAACTAATGAAGGAGAAAGGACAGGGTATTAGATATTATGAAGTCTAATAGAGTTGTCGTAATCTTTATATCGTTATACTTTTTTTAATGAAAACCTATGAGATTGATAATACTGTATGAGATTGAAAAAGTCTTAACTACGAATATTACCAAAGTGACTAAATATAATAGTGAATATTGAAAATATTATTTGAGATTGATTAGAATAAAAAGGAAAGATTGAGAAAACAATAAATATTTATTATTTTTATTTAAATTGTTTAATCTTGGCAAAATAAATATTGTAATCTTTTAAATTAGTTGTTTTTTTAACAAATTTACCATATAGTTTTTTTAACATAATTTAGCCATTTTATTCTATAAAAATTTATATAAATAAATTTTTTAAAATATTTGCTATTAAAAAGTAACATATTTTTTATATGTATTATATGCGGTAGAAATAATGTGTTTAACTTCTCCAATGTGGTTAAACATTAAGCGCTATGGTTAATGTATAAATCTTTATACTCTTTTTAAATTGATCAAAACATTTTAGTTTTTTTGCAAAATTTGATATTATATATATGATACTTTATGTAGAAAAGTCAGAGTTTGGTAAACGTACATGTAGAACGATTATAATTATTGTTTTAGTTATTTTGTATAAGTAAATGACGTGTCAAAATTTTCTATACTACAATTTATTTTAAAAGATAAAAGATATGTATTTTTATAAACCAAAAAGGTTAATTTATTATTATCTAATTTTTTTTATGAAAATAGCCTGTTATAAGGACAACCTTAAAGAATTGTAAGATGTATTTAGGTTTTATTTTAAAGAGGTAAATGTTGAAAATTAATATAATTTATTAAAAAAATAATAAGTTTAATACAATTATTTAAAAAAACTCAATTAGTTAATATACAATAAATAATTAATAGATAAATATAAGTAGAGTTGGAGTTCAAAATACAGCCATTGGTTAACAAAGTACAAACAAACATTTGATTATTCACTACCAAATTAAATTCTTAAATCCTTTTCAAACAAATTACTACTATCAATTTAAAATAACATAATAAGTATGTCTGAACTTCACACGAGTTTGACATCTAGTCTATAAGCTTTTTTGACGAATAAAAGAACCTAATAAGTAATAATAAGTATAAAAGACAAAAAATATTATTTCTAGTCAAATAGATTTTCACTATTTACCTACCTAACCAATAATAGCACTCAAGTAGAAAAACCATCACATAAAAGTAGTGACAACAAATTTGAAGAAAAAAAATGTAGTTCTACTTCTTTAAATAAGAAAACTAATGAAGGAGAAAGGACAGGGTATTAGAAATTATGAAGTCTAATAGAGTTGTCGTAATCTTTATATCGTTATACTTTTTTTAATGAAAACCTATGAGATTGATAATACTGTATGAGATTGAAAAAGTCTTAACTACGAATATTACCAAAGTGACTAAATATAATAGTGAATATTGAAAATATTATTTGAGATTGATTAGAATAAAAAGGAAAAATTGAGAAAACAATAAATATTTATTATTTTTATTTAAATTGTTTAATCTTGGCAAAATAAATATTGTAATCTTTTAAATTAGTTGTTTTTTTAACAAATTTACCATATAGTTTTTTTAACATAATTTAGCCATTTTATTCTATAAAAATTTATATAAATAAATTTTTTAAAATATTTGCTATTAAAAAGTAACATATTTTTTATATGTATTATATGCGGTAGAAATAATGTGTTTAACTTCTCCAATGTGGTTAAACATTAAGCGCTATGGTTAATGTATAAATCTTTATACTCTTTTTAAATTGATCAAAACATTTTAGTTTTTTTGCAAAATTTGATATTATATATATGATACTTTATGTTGAAAAGTCAGAGTTTGATAAACGTACATGTAGAACGATTATAATTATTATTTTAGTTATTTTGAATAAGTAAACGACGTATCAAAATTTTCTATACTACAATTTATTTTAAAAGATAAAAGATATGTATTTTTATAAACCAAAAAGGTTAACTTATTATTATGTAATTTTTTTTTATAGAAATAGCCTGTTATAAGGACAACCTTAAAGAATTGTAAGATGTATTTAGGTTTTATTTTAAAGAGGTAAATGTTGAAAATTAATATAATTTATTAAAAAAATAATAAGTTTAATACTATTATTTAAAAAAAATCAATTAGTTAATATACAATAAATAATTAATAGATAAATATAAGTAGAGTTGGAGTTCAAAATACAGCCATTGGTTTACAAAGTACAAACAAACATTTGATTATTCACTACCAAATTAAATTCTTAAATCCTTTTCAAACAAATTACTACTATCAATTTAAAATAACATATATCTAGTATGAAACTACATAATTTTTCAAGGACTCAGATAATTGTCTTTAAATCCCTTAGTATCAAATCAAATAGAAACACTTCCATAACAATGACTTGCCCACCTCAATTTCATCACTATCATTCGTAAGATTCTTTAAAAAATCAACTTTTAAATTACCTTCTTCATTATTTTTCTAAAAATTTTTCCTGAACTTCACTTTGACGAGTTTGACATAAAATCTATGAGTTTCTTTTACGAGTGAAATAACCTAATAAGTATGTCTGAACTTCACAAGAGTTTGACATCTAGTCTATAAGCTTTTTTTACGAATAAAAGAACCTAATAAGTAATAATAAGTATAAAAGACAAAAAATATTATTTCTAGTCAAATAGATTTTCACTATTTACCTACCCAACTAATAATAGCACTCAAGTAGAAAAACCATCACATAAAAGTAGTGACAACAAATTTGAAGAAAAAAAATGTAGTTCTACTTCTTTAAATAAGAAAACTTAATGAAGGAGAAAGGACAGGGTATTAGAAATTATGAAGTCTAATAGAGTTGTCGTAATCTTTATATCGTTATACTTTTTTTAATGAAAACCTATGAGATTGATAATACTGTATGAGATTGAAAAAGTCTTAACTACGAATATTACCAAAGTGACTAAATATAATAGTGAATATTGAAAATATTATTTGAGATTGATTTGAATAAAAAGGAAAGATTGAGAAAACAATAAATATTTATTATTTTTATTTAAATTGTTTAATCTTGGCAAAATAAATATTGTAATCTTTTAAATTAGATGTTTTTTTAACAAATTTACCATATAGTTTTTTTAACATAATTTAGCCATTTTATTCTATAAAAATTTATATAAATAAATTTTTTAAAATATTTACTATTAAAAAGTAACATATTTTTTATATGTATTATATGCGGTAGAAATAATCTGTTTAACTTCTCCAATGTGGTTAAACATTAAGCACTATGGTTAATGTATAAATCTTTATACTCTTTTTAAATTGATCAAAACATTTTAGTTTTTTTGCAAAATTTGATATTATATATATGATACTTTATGTAGAAAAGTCAGAGTTTGATAAACGTACATGTAGAACGATTATAATTATTATTTTAGTTATTTTGTATAAGTAAACGGCGTATCAAAATTTTCTATACTACAATTTATTTTAAAAGATAAAAGATATGTATTTTTATAAACCAAAAAGGTTAACTTATTATTATGTAATTTTTTTTATAGAAATAGCCTGTTATAAGGACAACCTTAAAGAATTGTAAGATGTATTTAGGTTTTATTTTAAAGAGGTAAATGTTGAAAATTAATATAATTTATTAAAAAAATAATAAGTTTAATACTATTATTTAAAAAAAATCAATTAGTTAATATACAATAAATAATTAATAGATAAATATAAGTAGAGTTGGAGTTCAAAATACAGCCATTGGTTTACAAAGTACAAACAAACATTTGATTATTCACTACCAAATTAAATTCTTAAATCCTTTTCAAACAAATTACTACTATCAATTTAAAATAACATATATCTAGTATGAAACTACATAATTTTTCAAGGACTCAGATAATTGTCTTTAAATCCCTTAGTATCAAATCAAATAGAAACACTTCCATAACAATGACTTGCCCACCTCAATTTCATCACTATCATTCGTAAGATTCTTTAAAAAATCAACTTTTAAATTACCTTCTTCATTATTTTTCTAAAAATTTTTCCTGAACTTCACTTTGACGAGTTTGACATAAAATCTATGAGTTTCTTTTACGAGTGAAATAACCTAATAAGTATGTCTGAACTTCACAAGAGTTTGACATCTAGTCTATAAGCTTTTTTTACGAATAAAAGAACCTAATAAGTAATAATAAGTATAAAAGACAAAAAATATTATTTCTAGTCAAATAGATTTTCACTATTTACCTACCCAACTAATAATAGCACTCAAGTAGAAAAACCATCACATAAAAGTAGTGACAACAAATTTGAAGAAAAAAAATGTAGTTCTACTTCTTTAAATAAGAAAACTTAATGAAGGAGAAAGGACAGGGTATTAGAAATTATGAAGTCTAATAGAGTTGTCGTAATCTTTATATCGTTATACTTTTTTTAATGAAAACCTATGAGATTGATAATACTGTATGAGATTGAAAAAGTCTTAACTACGAATATTACCAAAGTGACTAAATATAATAGTGAATATTGAAAATATTATTTGAGATTGATTTGAATAAAAAGGAAAGATTGAGAAAACAATAAATATTTATTATTTTTATTTAAATTGTTTAATCTTGGCAAAATAAATATTATAATCTTTTAAATTAGATGTTTTTTTAACAAATTTACCATATAGTTTTTTTAACATAATTTAGCCATTTTATTCTATAAAAATTTATATAAATAAATTTTTTAAAATATTTACTATTAAAAAGTAACATATTTTTTATATGTATTATATGCGGTAGAAATAATCTGTTTAACTTCTCCAATGTGGTTAAACATTAAGCACTATGGTTAATGTATAAATCTTTATACTCTTTTTAAATTGATCAAAACATTTTAGTTTTTTTGCAAAATTTGATATTATATATATGATACTTTATGTAGAAAAGTCAGAGTTTGATAAACGTACATGTAGAACGATTATAATTATTGTTTTAGTTATTTTGTATAAGTAAACGACGTATCAAAATTTTCTATACTACAATTTATTTTAAAAGATAAAAGATATGTATTTTTATAAACCAAAAAGGTTAATTTATTATTATCTAATTTTTTTTATAGAAATAGCCTGTTATAAGGACAACCTTAAAGAATTGTAAGATGTATTTAGGTTTTATTTTAAAGAGTTAAATGTTGAAAATTAATATAATTTATTAAAAAAATAATAAGTTTAATACAATTATTTAATAAAACTCAATTAGTTAATATACAATAAATAATTAATAGATAAATATAAGTAGAGTTGGAGTTCAAAATACAGCCATTGGTTAACAAAGTACAAACAAACATTTGATTATTCACTACCAAATTAAATTCTTAAATCCTTTTCAAACAAATTACTACTATCAATTTAAAATAACATATATCTAGTATGAAACTACATAATTTTTCAAGGACTCACATAATTGTCTTTAAATCCCTTAGTATCAAATCAAATAGAAACATTTCCATAACAATGACTTGCCCACCTCAATTTCATCACTAACATTCGTAAGATTCTTTAAAAAATTAACTTTTAAATTACCTTCATTATTTTTCTAAAAAATTTGCCTGAACTTCACTTTGACGAGTTTGACATAAAATCTATGAGTTTCTTTTGCGAGTGAAATAACCTAATAAGTATGTCTGAACTTCACAAGAGTTTGTCATCTAGTCTATAAGCTTTTTTTACGATTAAAAGAACCTAATAAGTAATAATAAATATAAAAGACAAAAAATATTATTTCTAGTCAAATAGATTTTCACTATTTACCTACCCAACCAATAATAGCACTCAAGTAGAAAAACCATCACATAAAAGTAGTGACAACAAATTTGAAGAAAAAAAAATGTAGTTCTACTTCTTTAAATAAGAAAACTTAATGAAGGAGAAAGGACAAGGTATTAGAAATTATGAAGTCTAATAGAGTTGTCGTAATCTTTATATCGTTATACTTTTTTTAATGAAAACCTATGAGATTGATAATACTGTATGAGATTGAAAAAGTCTTAACTACGAATATTACCAAAGTGACTAAATATAATAGTGAATATTGAAAATATTATTTGAGATTGATTAGAATAAAAAGGAAAGATTGAGAAAACAATAAATATTTATTATTTTTATTTAAATTGTTTAATCTTGGCAAAATAAATATTGTAATCTTTTAAATTAGATATTTTTTTAACAAATTTACCATATAGTTTTTTTAACATAATTTAGCCATTTTATTCTATAGAAATTTATATAAATAAATTTTTTAAAATATTTGCTATTAAAAAGTAACATATTTTTTATATGTATTATATGCGGTAGAAATAATGTGTTTAACTTCTCCAATGTGGTTAAACATTAAGCAATATGGTTAATGTATAAATCTTTATACTCTTTTTAAATTGATCAAAACATTTTAGTTTTTGAAAAATTTGATATTATATATATGATACTTTATGTAGAAAAGTCAGAGTTTGATAAACGTACATGTAGAACGATTATAATTATTGTTTTAGTTATATTGTATAAGTAAACGACGTATCAAAATTTTCTATACTACAATTTATTTTAAAAGATAAAAGATATGTATTTTTATAAACCAAAAAGGTTAATTTATTATTATCTAATTTTTTTTATAGAAATAGCCTGTTATAAGGACAACCTTAAAGAATTGTAAGATGTATTTAGGTTTTATTTTAAAGAGGTAAATTTTGAAAATTAATATAATTTATTAAAAAAATAATAAGTTTAATACAATTATTTAAAAAAACTCAATTAGTTAATATACAATAAATAATTAATAGATAAATATAAGTAGAGTTGGAGTTCAAAATACAGCCATTGGTTAACAAAGTACAAACAAACATTTGATTATTCACTACAAAATTAAATTCTTAAATCCTTTTCAAACAAATTACTACTATCAATTTAAAATAACATATATCTAGTATGAAACTACATAATTTTTCAAGGACTCAGATAATTGTCTTTAAATCCCTTAGTATCAAATCAAATAGAAACACTTCCATAACAATGACTTGCCCACCTCAATTTCATCACTATCATTCGTAAGATTCTTTAAAAAATCAACTTTTAAATTACCTTCTTCATTATTTTTCTAAAAAATTTGCCTGAACTTCACTTTGACGAGTTTGACATAAAATCTATGAGTTTCTTTTGCGAGTGAAATAACCTAATAAGTATGTCTGAACTTCACAAGAGTTTGACATCTAGTCTATAAGCTTTTTTTACGAATAAAAGAACCTAATAAGTAATAATAAGTATAAAAGACAAAAACTTTTATTTCTAGTCAATTATATTTTCACTATTTACCTACCCAACCAATAATAGCACTCAAGTAGAAAAACCATCACATAAAAGTAGTGACAACAAATTTGAAGAAAAAAAATGTAGTTCTACTTCTTTAAATAAGAAAACTTAATGAAGGATAAAGGACAGGGTATTATAAATTATGAAGTCTAATAGAGTTGTCGTAATCTTTATATCGTTATACTTTTTTTAATGAAAACCTATGATATTGATAATACTGTATGAGATTGAAAAAGTCTTAACTACGAATATTACCAAAGTGACTAAATATAATAGTGAATATTGAAAATATTATTTGAGATTGATTAGAGTAAATAGGAAAGATTGAGAAAATAATAAATATTTATTATTTTTATTTAAATTGTTTAATCTTGGCAAAATAAATATTGTAATCTTTTAAATTAGATGTTTTTTTAACAAATTTACCATATAGTTTTTTTAACATAATTTAGCCATTTTATTCTATAAAAATTTATATAAATAAATTTTTTAAAATATTTGCTATTAAAAAGTAACAAATTTTTTATATGTATTATATGCGGTAGAAATAATGTGTTTAACTTCTCCAATGTGGTTAAACATTAAGCACTATGGTTAATGTATAAATCTTTATACTCTTTTTAAATTGATCAAAACATTTTAGTTTTTGCAAAATTTGATATTATATATATGATACTTTATGTAGAAAAGTCAGAGTTTGATGAACGTACATGTAGAACGATCATAATTTTTGTTTTAGTTATATTGTATAAGTAAACGACGTATCAAAATTTTCTATACTACAATTTATTTCAAAAGATAAAAGATATGTATTTTTATAAACCAAAAAGTTAATTTATTATTATCTAATATTTTTTATTTAGAAATAGCCTGTTATAAGGACAACCTTAAAGAACTGTAAGATGTATTTAGGTTTTATTTTAAAGAGGTAAATGTTGAAAATTAATATAATTTATTAAAAAAAAATAAGTTTAATATAATTATTTAAAAAAACTCAATTAGTTAATATACAATAAATAATTAATAGATAAATATAAGTAGAGTTGGAGTTCAAAATACAACCATTGGTTAACAAAGTACACACAAACATTCGATTATTCACTACCAAATTAAATTCTTAAATCCTTTTCAAACAAATTACTACTATCAATTTAAAATAACATATATCTAGTATGAAATAACATAATTTTTCAAGGACTCAGATAATTGTCTTTAAATCCCTTAGTATCAAATCAAATAGAAACACTTCCATAACAATGACTTGCCCACCTCAATTTCATCACTATCATTCGTAAGATTCTTTAAAAAATCAACTTTTATATTACCTTCTTCATTATTTTTCTAAAAATTTGCCTGAACTTCACTTTGACGAGTTTGACGTAAAATCTATGAGTTTCTTTTGCGAGTGAAAGAATCTAATAAGTATCTCTGAACTTCACAATAGTTTGACAGGTAGTCTATGAACTTTTTTTACGAATAGAAGAACCTAATAAGTAATAATAAGTATAAAAGACAAAAAATATTATTTCTAGTCAAATAGATTTTCACTATTTACCTACCCAACCAATAATAGCACTCAAATAGAAAAACCATCACATAAAAGTAGTGACAACAAATTTGAAGAAAAAAATTCTAGTTCTGCTTCTTTAAATAATAAAACTTAATGAAGGAGAAAGGACAGGGTATTAGAAATTATGAAGTCTAATAGAGTTGTCGTAATCTTTATATCGTTATACTTATTTTAATGAAAACCTATGAGATTGATAATACTGTATGAGATTGAAAAAGTCTTAACTATGAATATTACCAAAGTGACTAAATATAATAGTGAATATTGAAAATATTATATGAGATTGATTAGAATAAAAAGGAAAGATTGAGAAAACAATAAATATTTTTTATTTTTATTTAAATTGTTTAATCTTGGCAAAATATATATTGTAATCTTTTAAGTTAGATGTTTTTTAACAAATTTACCATATAGTTTTTTTAAAATAATTTAGCCCTTTTATTCTATAAAAATTTATATAAATAAATTTTTTAAAATATTTGCTATGAAAAAGTAACATATTTTTTATATGTATTGTATGCGGTAGAAATAATGTGTTTAACTTCACCAATGTGGTTAATCATTAAGAACTATGGTTAATGTATAAATCTTTATACTCTTTTTAAATTGATCAAAACATTTTAGTTTTCGCAAAATTTGATATTATATATATTATACTTTACGTAGAAAAGTCAGAGTTTGATGAACGTACATGTAGAACGATTATAATTATTGTTTTTGTTATATTGTATAAGCGAACGATGTATCCAAATTTTCTATACTACAATTTATTTTAAAAGATAAAGATATGTATTTTTATAAACCAAAAATGTTAATTTGTTATTATCTATTTCATTTTTTTTAGAAATAACCTGTTATAACGACTACCTTAAAGAACTGTATGATGTATTTAGGTTTTATTTTAAAGAGGTAAATGTTGAAAATTAATATAATTTATCAAAAAAATAATAAGTTTTATACAATTATTTAAAAAAACTCAATTATTTAATATACAATAATAGATAAATACTAGTAGAGTTGGAGTTCAAAATACAGCCATTGGTTAACAAAATACAGACAAACATTCGATTATTCACTACCAAATTAATTTCTTAAATCCTTTTCAAACAAATTACTACTATCAATTTAAAATAACATATATATATGTTATGAAACTACATAATTTTTCAAGGACTCGGATGATTGTCTTTAAATCCCTTAGTTTCAAATCAAATAGAAACACTTCCATAACAATGTCTTGCCCACCTCAATTTTATCACTATCGTCGTAAGATTCTTTGAAAAATAAACTTTTATATTACCTTCTTCATTATATTTCTAAAAAAATTGCATGAACTTCACTTTGACGAGTTTGACGTAAAATCTATGAGTTTCTTTTGCGAGTGAAAGAATCTAATAAGTATGTTTGAACTTCACAAGAGTTTGACAGGTAGTCTATGAACTTTTTTTACGAATAGAAGAACCTAATAAGTAAAAATAAGTATAAAAGACAAAAAATATTATTTCTAGTCAAATAGATTTTCACTATTTACCTACCCAACCAATAATAGCACTCAAATAGAAAAACCATCACATAAAAGTAGTGACAACAAATTTGAAGAAAAAAATTCTAGTTCTGCTTCTTTAAATAAGAAAACTTAATGAAGGAGAAAGGACAGGGTATTAGAAATTATGAAGTCTAATAGAGTTGTCGTAATCTTTATATCGTTGTACTTATTTTAATGAAAACCTATGAGATTTATAATACTGTATGAGATGGAAAAAGTCTTAACTATGAATATTACCAAAGTGACTAAATATAATAGTGAATATTGAAAATA
Organism: Vicia faba; assembly: GCA_948472305.1. NCBI lineage: Eukaryota > Viridiplantae > Streptophyta > Magnoliopsida > Fabales > Fabaceae > Vicia > Vicia faba. The sequence continues at coordinate 43,167 of CATIWC010002721.1, read as the reverse complement.
TTATATGAGATTGATTAGAATAAAAAGGAAAGATTGAGAAAACAATAAATATTTTTTATTTTTATTTAAATTGTTTAATCTTGGCAAAATATATATTGTAATCTTTTAAATTAGATGTTTTTTAACAAATTTACCATATAGTTTTTTAAAAATAATTTAGCCCTTTTATTCTATAAAAATTTATATAAATAAATTTTTTTAAATATTTGCTATGAAAAAGTAAAATATTTTTTATATGTATTGTATGCGGTAGAAATAATGTGTTTAACTTCTCCAATGTGGTTAATCATTAAGAACTATGGTTAATGTATAAATCTTTATACTCTTTTTAAATTGATCAAAAAATTTTAGTTTTCGCAAAATATGATATTATATATATTATACTTTACGTAGAAAAGTCAGAGTTTGATGAACGTACATGTAGAACGATTATAATTATTGTTTTAGTTATATTGTATAAGCAAACGATGTATCCAAATTTTCTATACTACATATTATTTTAAAAGATAAAGATATGTATTTTTATAAACCAAAAAGGTTAATTTGTTATTATCTATTTCATTTTTTTTAGAAATAGCCTGTTATAACGACTACCTTAAATAACTGTATGATGTATTTAGGTTTTATTTTAAAGAGGTAAATGTTGAAAATTAATATAATTTATCAAAAAAATAATAAGTTTTATACAATTATTTAAAAAAACTCAATTAATTAATATACAATAATAGATAAATACTAGTAGAGTTGGAGTTCAAAATACAGCCATTGGTTAACAAAATACAGACAAACATTCGATTATTCACTACCAAATTAATTTCTTAAATCCTTTTCAAACAAATTACTACTATCAATTTAAAATAACATATATATATTATGAAACTACATAATTTTTCAAGGACTCGGATGATTGTCTTTAAATTCCTTAGTTTCAAATCAAATAGAAACACTTCCATAACAATGTCTTGCCCACCTCAATTTTATCACTATCATCGTAAGATTCTTTGAAAAGTAAACTTTTATATTACCTTCTTCATTATATTTCTAAAAAATTTGCATGAACTTCACTTTGACGAGTTTGACCTAAAATCTATGAGTTTCTTTTGCGAGTGAAAGAATCTAATAAGTATGTCTAAACTTCACAAGAGTTTGACAGGTAGTCTATGAACTTTTTTTACGAATAGAAGAAACTAATAAGTAAAAATAAGTATAAAAGACAAAAAATATTATTTCTAGTCAAATAGATTTTCACTATTTACCTACCCAACCAATAATAGCACTCAAATAGAAAAACCATCACATAAAAGTAGTGACAACAAATTTGAAGAAAAAAATTCTAGTTCTGCTTCTTTAAATAATAAAACTTAATGAAGGAGAAAGGACAGGGTATTAGAAATTATGAAGTCTAATAGAGTTGTCGTAATCTTTATATCGTTGTACTTATTTTAATGAAACCCTATGAGATTTATAATACTGTATGAGATTGAAAAAGTCTTAACTATGAATATTACCAAAGTGACTAAATATAATAGTGAATATTGAAAATATTATATGAGATTGATTAGAATAAAAAGGAAAGATTGAGAAAACAATAAATATTTTTTATTTTTATTTAAATTGTTTAATCTTGGGAAAATATATATTGTAATCTTTTAAATTAGATGTTTTTTAACAAATTTACCATATACTTTTTTTAAAATAATTTAGCCCTTTTATTCTATAAAAATTTATATAAATAAATTTTTTAAAATATTTGCTATGAAAAAGTAACATATTTTTTATATGTATTGTATGCGGTAGAAATAATGTGTTTAACTTCTCCAATGTGGTTAATCATTAAGAACTATGGTTAATGTATAAATCTTTATACTCTTTTTAAATTGATCAAAACATTTTAGTTTTTGCAAAATTTGATATTATATATATTATACTTTACGTAGAAAAGTCAGAGTTTGATGAACGTACATGTAGAACGATTATAATTATTGTTTTAGTTATATTGTATAAGCAAACGATGTATCCAAATTTTCTATACTACAATTTATTTTAAAAGATAAAGATATGTATTTTTATAAACCAAAAAGGTTAATTTGTTATTATCTATTTCATTTTTTTTAGAAATAGCCTGTTATAATGACTACCTTAAAGAACTCTATGATGTATTTAGGTTTTATTTTAAAGAGGTAAATGTTGAAAATTAATATAATTTATCAAAAAAATAATAAGTTTTACACAATTATTTAAAAAAACTCAATTATTTAATATACAATAATAGATAAATACTAGTAGAGTTGGAGTTCAAAATACAGCCATTGGTTAACAAAATACAGGCAAACATTCGATTATTCACTACCAAATTAATTTCTTAAATCCTTTTCAAACAAATTACTACTATCAATTTAAAATAACATATATATATATTATGAAACTACATAATTTTTCAAGGACTCGGATGATTGTCTTTAAATCCCTTAGTTTCAAATCAAATAGAAACACTTCCATAACAATGTCTTGCCCACCTCAATTTTCTCACTATCTTCGTAAGATTCTTTGAAAAATAAACTTTTAAATTACCTTCTTCATTATATTTCTAAAAAATTTGCATGAACTTCACTTTGACGAGTTTGACGTAAAATCTATGAGTTTCTTTTGCGAGTGAAAGAATCTAAAAAGTATGTCTGAACTTCACAAGAGTTTGACAGGTAGTCTATGAACTTTTTTTACGAATAGGAGAACCTAATAAGTAAAAATAAGTATAAAAGACAAAAAATATTATTTCTAGTCAAATAGATTTTAACTATTTACCTACCCAACCAATAAAAGCACTCAAATAGAAAAACCACCACATAAAAGTAGTGACAACAAATTTGAAGAAAAAATTCTAGTTCTGCTTCTTTAAATAAGAAAACTTAATGAAGGAGAAAGGACAGGGTATTAGAAATTATGAAGTCTAATAGAGTTGTCGTAATCTTTATATCGTTGTACTTATTTTAATGAAAACCTATGAGATTGATAATACTGTATGAGATTGAAAAAGTCTTAACTATGAATATTACCAAAGTGACTAAATATAATAGTGAATATTGAAAATATTATGTGAGATTGATTATAATAAAAAGGAAAGATTGAGAAAACAATAAATATTTTTTATTTTTATTTAAATTGTTTAATCTTGGCAAAATATATATTGTAATCTTTTAAATTAGATGTTTTTTAACAAATTTACCATATACTTTTTTTAAAATAATTTAGCCCTTTTATTCTATAAAAATTTATATAAATAAATTTTTTAAAATATTTGCTATGAAAAAGTAACATATTTTTTATATGTATTGTATGCGGTAGAAATAATGTGTTTAACTTCTCCAATGTGGTTAATCATTAAGAACTATGGTTAATGTATAAATCTTTATACTCTTTTTAAATTGATCAAAACATTTTAGTTTTTGCAAAATTTGATATTATATATATTATACTTTACGTAGAAAAGTCAGAGTTTGATGAACGTACATGTAGAACGATTATAATTATTGTTTTAGTTATATTGTATAAGCAAACGATGTATCCAAATTTTCTATACTACAATTTATTTTAAAAGATAAAGATATGTATTTTTATAAACCAAAAAGGTTAATTTGTTATTATCTATTTCATTTTTTTTAGAAATAGCCTGTTATAATGACTACCTTAAAGAACTCTATGATGTATTTAGGTTTTATTTTAAAGAGGTAAATGTTGAAAATTAATATAATTTATCAAAAAAATAATAAGTTTTACACAATTATTTAAAAAAACTCAATTATTTAATATACAATAATAGATAAATACTAGTAGAGTTGGAGTTCAAAATACAGCCATTGGTTAACAAAATACAGGCAAACATTCGATTATTCACTACCAAATTAATTTCTTAAATCCTTTTCAAACAAATTACTACTATCAATTTAAAATAACATATATATATTATGAAACTACATAATTTTTCAAGGACTCGGATGATTGTCTTTAAATCCCTTAGTTTCAAATCAAATAGAAACACTTCCATAACAATGTCTTTCCCACCTCAATTTTCTCACTATCTTTGTAAGATTCTTTGAAAAATAAACTTTTAAATTACCTTCTTCATTATATTTCTAAAAAATTTGCATGAACTTCACTTTGACGAGTTTGACGTAAAATCTATGAGTTTCTTTTGCGAGTGAAAGAATCTAAAAAGTATGTCTGAACTTCACAAGAGTTTGACAGGTAGTCTATGAACTTTTTTTACGAATAGAAGAACCTAATAAGTAAAAATAAGTATAAAAGACAAAAAATATTATTTCTAGTCAAATAGATTTTCACTATTTACCTACCCAACCAATAAAAGCACTCAAATAGAAAAACCACCACATAAAAGTAGTGACAACAAATTTGAAGAAAAAATTCTAGTTCTGCTTCTTTAAATAAGAAAACTTAATGAAGGAGAAAGGACAGGGTATTAGAAATTATGAAGTCTAATAGAGTTGTCGTAATCTTTATATCGTTGTACTTATTTTAATGAAAACCTATGAGATTGATAATACTGTATGAGATTGAAAAAGTCTTAACTATGAATATTACCAAAGTGACTAAATATAATAGTGAATATTGAAAATATTATGTGAGATTGATTATAATAAAAAGGAAAGATTGAGAAAACAATAAATATTTTTTATTTTTATTTAAATTGTTTAATCTTGGCAAAATATATATTGTAATCTTTTAAATTAGATGTTTTTTAACAAATTTACCATATACTTTTTTTAAAATAATTTAGCCCTTTTATTCTATAAAAATTTATATAAATAAATTTTTTAAAATATTTGCTATGAAAAAGTAACATATTTTTTATATGTATTGTATGCGGTAGAAATAATGTGTTTAACTTCTCCAATGTGGTTAATCATTAAGAACTATGGTTAATGTATAAATCTTTATACTCTTTTTAAATTGATCAAAACATTTTAGTTTTTGCAAAATTTGATATTATATATATTATACTTTACGTAGAAAAGTCAGAGTTTGATGAACGTACATGTAGAACGATTATAATTATTGTTTTAGTTATATTGTATAAGCAAACGATGTATCCAAATTTTCTATACTACAATTTATTTTAAAAGATAAAGATATGTATTTTTATAAACCAAAAAGGTTAATTTGTTATTATCTATTTCATTTTTTTTAGAAATAGCCTGTTATAATGACTACCTTAAAGAACTCTATGATGTATTTAGGTTTTATTTTAAAGAGGTAAATGTTGAAAATTAATATAATTTATCAAAAAAATAATAAGTTTTACACAATTATTTAAAAAAACTCAATTATTTAATATACAATAATAGATAAATACTAGTAGAGTTGGAGTTCAAAATACAGCCATTGGTTAACAAAATACAGGCAAACATTCGATTATTCACTACCAAATTAATTTCTTAAATCCTTTTCAAACAAATTACTACTATCAATTTAAAATAACATATATATATTATGAAACTACATAATTTTTCAAGGACTCGGATGATTGTCTTTAAATCCCTTAGTTTCAAATCAAATAGAAACACTTCCATAACAATGTCTTGCCCACCTCAATTTTCTCACTATCTTCGTAAGATTCTTTGAAAAATAAACTTTTAAATTACCTTCTTCATTATATTTCTAAAAAATTTGCATGAACTTCACTTTGACGAGTTTGACGTAAAATCTATGAGTTTCTTTTGCGAGTGAAAGAATCTAAAAAGTATGTCTGAACTTCACAAGAGTTTGACAGGTAGTCTATGAACTTTTTTTACGAATAGAAGAACCTAATAAGTAAAAATAAGTATAAAAGACAAAAAATATTATTTCTAGTCAAATAGATTTTCACTATTTACCTACCCAACCAATAATAGCACTCAAATAGAAAAACCACCACATAAAAGTAGTGACAACAAATTTGAAGAAAAAAATTCTAGTTCTGCTTCTTTAAATAAGAAAACTTAATGAAGGAGAAAGGACAGGGTATTAGCAATTATGAAGTCTAATAGAGTTGTCGTAATCTTTATATCGTTGTACTTATTTTAATGAAAACCTATGAGATTGATAATACTGTATGAGATTGAAAAAGTATTAACTATGAATATTACCAAAGTGACTAAATATAATAGTGAATATTGAAAATATTAAATGAGATTGATTAGAATAAAAAGGAAATATTGAGAAAACAATAAATATTTTTTATTTTTATTTAAATTGTTTAATCTTGGCAAAATATATATTGTAATCTTTTAAATTAGATGTTTTTTAACAAATTTACCATTAAGTTTTTTTAAAATAATTTAGCCCTTTTATTCTATAAAAATTTATATAAATAAATTTTTTAAAATATTTGCTATGAAAAAGTAACATATTTTTTATATGTATTGTATGCGGTCGAAATAATGTGTTTAACTTCTCCAATGTGGTTAATCATTAAGAACTATGGTTAATGTATAAATCTTTATACTCTTTTTAAATTGATCAAAACATTTTAGTTTTTGCAAAATTTGATATTATATATATTATACTTTACGTAGAAAAGTCAGAGTTTGATGAACGTACATGTAGAACGATTATAATTATTGTTTTAGTTATATTGTATAAGCAAACGATGTATCCAAATTTTCTATACTACAATTTATTTTAAAAGATAAAGATATGTATTTTTATAAACCAAAAAGGTTAATTTGTTATTATCTATTTCATTTTTTTTAGAAATAGCCTGTTATAATGACTACCTTAAAGAACTCTATGATGTATTTAGGTTTTATTTTAAAGAGGTAAATGTTGAAAATTAATATAATTTATCAAAAAAATAATAAGTTTTACACAATTATTTAAAAAAACTCAATTATTTAATATACAATAATAGATAAATACTAGTAGAGTTGGAGTTCAAAATACAGCCATTGGTTAACAAAATACAGGCAAACATTCGATTATTCACTACCAAATTAATTTCTTAAATCCTTTTCAAACAAATTACTACTATCAATTTAAAATAACATATATATATTATGAAACTACATAATTTTTCAAGGACTCGGATGATTGTCTTTAAATCCCTTAGTTTCAAATCAAATAGAAACACTTCCATAACAATGTCTTGCCCACCTCAATTTTCTCACTATCTTCGTAAGATTCTTTGAAAAATAAACTTTTAAATTACCTTCTTCATTATATTTCTAAAAAATTTGCATGAACTTCACTTTGACGAGTTTGACGTAAAATCTATGAGTTTCTTTTGCGAGTGAAAGAATCTAAAAAGTATGTCTGAACTTCACAAGAGTTTGACAGGTAGTCTATGAACTTTTTTTACGAATAGAAGAACCTAATAAGTAAAAATAAGTATAAAAGACAAAAAATATTATTTCTAGTCAAATAGATTTTCACTATTTACCTCCCCAACCAATAATAGCACTCAAATAGAAAAACCACCACATAAAAGTAGTGACAACAAATTTGAAGAAAAAAATTCTAGTTCTGCTTCTTTAAATAAGAAAACTTAATGAAGGAGAAAGGACAGGGTATTAGCAATTATGAAGTCTAATAGAGTTGTCGTAATCTTTATATCGTTGTACTTATTTTAATGAAAACCTATGAGATTGATAATACTGTATGAGATTGAAAAAGTATTAACTATGAATATTATCAAAGTGACTAAATATAATAGTGAATATTGAAAATATTAAATGAGATTGATTAGAATAAAAAGGAAATATTGAGAAAACAATAAATATTTTTTATTTTTATTTAAATTGTTTAATCTTGGCAAAATATATATTGTAATCTTTTAAATTAGATGTTTTTTAACAAATTTACCATTAAGTTTTTTTAAAATAATTTAGCCCTTTTATTCTATAAAAATTTATATAAATAAATTTTTTAAAATATTTGCTATGAAAAAGTAACATATTTTTTATATGTATTGTATGCGGTCGAAATAATGTGTTTAACTTCTCCAATGTGGTTAATCATTAAGAACTATGGTTAATGTATAAATCTTTATACTCTTTTTAAATTGATCAAAACATTTTAGTTTTTGCAAAATTTGATATTATATATATTATACTTTACGTAGAAAAGTCAGAGTTTGATGAACGTACATGTAGAACGATTATAATTATTTTTTTAGTTAAATTGTATAAGCAAAAGATGTATCCAAATTTTCTATACTACAATTTATTTTAAAAAATAAAGATATGTATTTTTATAAACCAAAAAGGTTAATTTGTTATTATCTATTTAATTTTTTTTTAGAAATAGCCTGTTATAACGACTACCTTAAAGAACTGTATGATGTATTTAGGTTTTATTTTAAAGAGGTAAATGTTGAAAATTAATATAATTTATCAAAAAAATAATAAGTTTTACACAATCATTTAAAAAAACTCAATTATTTAATATACAATAATAGATAAATACTAGTAGAGTTGGAGTTCAAAATACAGCCATTGGTTAACAAAATACAAGCAAACATTCGATTATTCACTACCAAATTAATTTCTTAAATCCTTTTCAAACAAATTACAACTATCAATTTAAAATAACATATATATATTATGAAACTACATAATTTTTCAAGGACTCGGATAATTGTCTTTAAATCCCTTAGTTTCAAATCAAATAGAAACACTTCCATAACAATGTCTTGCCCACCTAAATTTTCTCACTATCTTCGTAAGATTCTTTGAAAAATAAACTTTTATATTACCTTCTTCATTATATTTCTAAAAAATTTGCATGAAATTCACTTTGACGAGTTTGACGTAAAATCTATGAGTTTCTTTTGCGAGTGAAAGAATCTAATAAGTATGTCTGAACTTCACAAGAGTTTGACAGGTAGTCTATGAACTTTTTTTAAGAATAGAAGAACCTAATAAGTAATAATAAGTATAAAAGACAAAAAATATTATTTCTAGTCAAATTGATTTTCACTATTTACCTACCCAACCAATAATAGCACTCAAATAGAAAAACTACCACATAAAAGTAGTGACAACAAATTTGAAGAAAAAAATTCTAGTTCTGCTTCTTTAAATAAGAAAACTTAATGAAGGAGAAAGGACAGGGTATTAGAAATTATGAAGTCTAATAGAGTTGTCGTAATCTTTATATCGTTGTACTTATTTTAATGAAAACCTATGAGATTGATAATACTGTATGAGATTGAAAAAGTATTAACTATGAATATTACCAAAGTGACTAAATATAATAGTGAATATTGAAAATATTAAATGAGATTGATTAGAATAAAAAGGAAAGATTGAGAAAACAATAAATATTTTTTATTTTTATTTAAATTGTTTAATCTTGGAAAAATATATATTGTAATCTTTTAAATTAGATGTTTTTTAACAAATTTACCATTATGTTTTTTTAAAATAATTTAGCCCTTTTTTTCTATAAAAATTTATATAAATAAATTTTTTAAAATATTTGCTATGAAAAAGTAACATATTTTTTATATGTATTGTATGCGGTCGAAATAGTGTGTTTAACTTCTCCAATGTGGTTAATCATTAAGAACTATGGTTAATGTATAAATCTTTATACTCTTTTTAAATTGATCAAAACATTTTAGTTTTTGCAAAATTTGATATTATATATATTATACTTTACGTAGAAAAGTCAGAGTTTGATGAACGTACATGTAGAACGATTATAATTATTGTTTTAGTTATATTGTATAAGCAAACGATGTATCCAAATTTTCTATACTACAATTTATTTTAAAAGATAAAGATATGTATTTTTATAAACCAAAAAGGTTAATTTGTTATTATCTATTTAATTTTTTTTAGAAATAGCCTGTTATAACGACTACCTTAAAGAACTGTATGATGTATTTAGGTTTTATTTTAAAGAGGTAAATGTTGAAAATTAATATAATTTATCAAAAAAATAATAAGTTTTACACAATTATTTAAAAAAACTCAATTATTTAAAATACAATAATAGATAAATACTAGTAGAGTTGGAGTTCAAAATACAGCCATTGGTTAACAAAATACAGGCAAACATTCGATTATTCACTACCAAATTAATTTCTTAAATCCTTTTCAAACAAATTACTACTATCAATTTAAAATAACATATATATATTATGAAACTACATAATTTTTCAAGGACTCGGATGATTGTCTTTAAATCCCTTAGTTTCAAATCAAATAGAAACACTTCCATAACAATGTCTTGCCCACCTCAATTTTCTCACTATCTTCGTAAGATTCTTTGAAAAATAAACTTTTATATTACCTTCTTCATTATATTTCTAAAAAATTTGCATGAAATTCACTTTGACGAGTTTGACGTAAAATCTATGAGTTTCTTTTGCGAGTAAAAGAATCTAATAAGTATGTCTGAACTTCACAAGAGTTTGAAAGGTAGTCTATGAACTTTTTTTAAGAATAGAAGAACCTAATAATTAATAATAAGTATAAAAGACAAAAAATATTATTTCTAGTCAAATTGATTTTCACTATTTACCTACCCAACCAATAATAGCACTCAAATAGAAAAACCATCACATAAAAGTAGTGACAACAAATTTGAAGAAAAAAATTCTAGTTCTGCTTCTTTAAATAAGAAAACTTAATGAAGGAGAAAGGACAGGGTATTAGCAATTATGAAGTCTAATAGAGTTGTCGTAATCTTTATATCGTTGTACTTATTTTAATGAAAACCTATGAGATTGATAATACTGTATGAGATTGAAAAAGTATTAACTATGAATATTATCAAAGTGACTAAATATAATAGTGAATATTGAAAATATTAAATGAGATTGATTAGAATAAAAAGGAAATATTGAGAAAACAATAAATATTTTTTATTTTTATTTAAATTGTTTAATCTTGGCAAAATATATATTGTAATCTTTTAAATTAGATGTTTTTTAACAAATTTACCATTAAGTTTTTTTAAAATAATTTAGCCCTTTTATTCTATAAAAATTTATATAAATAAATTTTTTAAAATATTTGCTATGAAAAAGTAACATATTTTTTATATGTATTGTATGCGGTCGAAATAATGTGTTTAACTTCTCCAATGTGGTTAATCATTAAGAACTATGGTTAATGTATAAATCTTTATACTCTTTTTAAATTGATCAAAACATTTTAGTTTTCGCAAAATTTGATATTATATATATTATACTTTACGTAGAAAAGTCAGAGTTTGATGAACGTACATGTAGAACGATTATAATTATTTTTTTAGTTAAATTGTATAAGCAAAAGATGTATCCAAATTTTCTATACTACAATTTATTTTAAAAAATAAAGATATGTATTTTTATAAACCAAAAAGGTTAATTTGTTATTATCTATTTAATTTTTTTTTAGAAATAGCCTGTTATAACGACTACCTTAAAGAACTGTATGATGTATTTAGGATTTATTTTAAAGAGGTAAATGTTGAAAATTAATATAATTTATCAAAAAAATAATAAGTTTTACACAATCATTTAAAAAAACTCAATTATTTAATATACAATAATAGATAAATACTAGTAGAGTTGGAGTTCAAAATACAGCCATTGGTTAACAAAATACAAGCAAACATTCGATTATTCACTACCAAATTAATTTCTTAAATCCTTTTCAAACAAATTACAACTATCAATTTAAAATAACATATATATATTATGAAACTACATAATTTTTCAAGGACTCGGATAATTGTCTTTAAATCCCTTAGTTTCAAATCAAATAGAAACACTTCCATAACAATGTCTTGCCCACCTAAATTTTCTCACTATCTTCGTAAGATTCTTTGAAAAATAAACTTTTATATTACCTTCTTCATTATATTTCTAAAAAATTTGCATGAAATTCACTTTGACGAGTTTGACGTAAAATCTATGAGTTTCTTTTGCGAGTGAAAGAATCTAATAAGTATGTCTGAACTTCACAAGAGTTTGACAGGTAGTCTATGAACTTTTTTTAAGAATAGAAGAACCTAATAAGTAATAATAAGTATAAAAGACAAAAAATATTATTTCTAGTCAAATTGATTTTCACTATTTACCTACCCAACCAATAATAGCACTCAAATAGAAAAACTACCACATAAAAGTAGTGACAACAAATTTGAAGAAAAAAATTCTAGTTCTGCTTCTTTAAATAAGAAAACTTAATGAAGGAGAAAGGACAGGGTATTAGAAATTATGAAGTCTAATAGAGTTGTCGTAATCTTTATATCGTTGTACTTATTTTAATGAAAACCTATGAGATTGATAATACTGTATGAGATTGAAAAAGTATTAACTATGAATATTACCAAAGTGACTAAATATAATAGTGAATATTGAAAATATTAAATGAGATTGATTAGAATAAAAAGGAAAGATTGAGAAAACAATAAATATTTTTTATTTTTATTTAAATTGTTTAATCTTGGAAAAATATATATTGTAATCTTTTAAATTAGATGTTTTTTAACAAATTTACCATTATGTTTTTTTAAAATAATTTAGCCCTTTTTTTCTATAAAAATTTATATAAATAAATTTTTTAAAATATTTGCTATGAAAAAGTAACATATTTTTTATATGTATTGTATGCGGTCGAAATAGTGTGTTTAACTTCTCCAATGTGGTTAATCATTAAGAACTATGGTTAATGTATAAATCTTTATACTCTTTTTAAATTGATCAAAACATTTTAGTTTTTGCAAAATTTGATATTATATATATTATACTTTACGTAGAAAAGTCAGAGTTTGATGAACGTACATGTAGAACGATTATAATTATTGTTTTAGTTATATTGTATAAGCAAACGATGTATCCAAATTTTCTATACTACAATTTATTTTAAAAGATAAAGATATGTATTTTTATAAACCAAAAAGGTTAATTTGTTATTATCTATTTAATTTTTTTTAGAAATAGCCTGTTATAACGACTACCTTAAAGAACTGTATGATGTATTTAGGTTTTATTTTAAAGAGGTAAATGTTGAAAATTAATATAATTTATCAAAAAAATAATAAGTTTTACACAATTATTTAAAAAAACTCAATTATTTAAAATACAATAATAGATAAATACTAGTAGAGTTGGAGTTCAAAATACAGCCATTGGTTAACAAAATACAGGCAAACATTCGATTATTCACTACCAAATTAATTTCTTAAATCCTTTTCAAACAAATTACTACTATCAATTTAAAATAACATATATATATTATGAAACTACATAATTTTTCAAGGACTCGGATGATTGTCTTTAAATCCCTTAGTTTCAAATCAAATAGAAACACTTCCATAACAATGTCTTGCCCACCTCAATTTTCTCACTATCTTCGTAAGATTCTTTGAAAAATAAACTTTTATATTACCTTCTTCATTATATTTCTAAAAAATTTGCATGAAATTCACTTTGACGAGTTTGACGTAAAATCTATGAGTTTCTTTTGCGAGTAAAAGAATCTAATAAGTATGTCTGAACTTCACAAGAGTTTGAAAGGTAGTCTATGAACTTTTTTTAAGAATAGAAGAACCTAATAATTAATAATAAGTATAAAAGACAAAAAATATTATTTCTAGTCAAATTGATTTTCACTATTTACCTACCCAACCAATAATAGCACTCAAATAGAAAAACCATCACATAAAAGTAGTGACAACAAATTTGAAGAAAAAAATTCTAGTTCTGCTTCTTTAAATAAGAAAACTTAATGAAGGAGAAAGGACAGGGTATTAGAAATTATGAAGTCTAATAGAGTTGTCGTAATCTTTATATCGTTATACCTATTTTAATGAAAACCTATGAGATTGATAATACTGTATGAGATTGAAAAAGTCTTAACTATGAATATTACCAAAGTGACTAAATATAATAGTGAATATTGAAAATATTATATGAGATTGATTAGTATAAAAAGGAAAGATTGAGAAAACAATAAATATTTTTTATTTTTATTTAAATTGTTTAATCTTGTCAAAATATATATGGTAATCTTTTAAATTAGATGTTTTTTAACAAATTTACCATATAGTTTTTTTAAAATAATTTAGCCCTTTTATTCTATAAAAATATATATAAATAAAGTTTTTAAAATATTTGCTATGAAAAAGTAACATATTTTTTATATGTATTGTATGCGGTAGAAATAGTGTGTTTAACTTCTCCAATGTGGTTAATCATTAAGAACTATGGTTAATGTATAAATCTTTATACTCTTTTTAAATTGATCAAAACATTTTAGTTTTCGCAAAATTTGATATTATATATATTATACTTTACGTAGAAAAGTCAGAGTTTGATGAACGTACATGTAGAACGATTATAATTATTGTTTTAGTTATATTGTATAAGCAAACGATGTATCCAAATTTTCTATACTACATATTATTTAAAAAGATAAAGATATGTATTTTTATAAACCAAAAAGGTTAATTTGTTATTATCTATTTAATTTTTTTTAGAAATAGCCTGTTATAACGACTACCTTAAAGAACTGTATGATGTATTTAGGTTTTATTTTAAAGAGGTAAATGTTGAAAATTAATATAATTTATCAAAAAAATAATAAGTTTTATACAATTATTTAAAAAAACTCAATTATTTAATATACAATAATAGATAAATACTAGTAGAGTTGGAGTTCAAAATACAGCCATTGGTTAACAAAATACAGGCAAACATTCGATTATTCACTACCAAATTAATTTCTTAAATCCTTTTCCAACAAATTACTACTATCAATTTAAAATAACATATATATATTATGAAACTACATAATTTTTCAAGGACTCGGATGATTGTCTTTAAATTCGTTAGTTTCAAATCAAATAGAAACACTTCCATAACAATGTCTTGCCCACCTCAATTTTATCACTATCGTCGTAAGATTCTTTGAAAAATAAACTTTTATATTACCTTCTTCATTATATTTCTAAAAAATTTGCATGAACTTCAGTTTGACGAGTTTGACGTAAAATCTATGAGTTTCTTTTGCGAGTGAAAGAATCTAATAAGTATGTCTGAACTTCACAAGAGTTTGAAAGGTAGTCTATGAACTTTTTTTAAGAATAGAAGAACCTAATAAGTAATAATAAGTATAAAAGGCAAAAAATATTATTTCTAGTCAAATTGATTTTCACTATTTACCTACCCAACCAATAATAGCACTCAAATAGAAAAACCACCACATAAAAGTAGTGACAACAAATTTGAAGAAAAAAATTCTAGTTCTGCTTCTTTAAATAAGAAAAATTAATGAAGGAGAAAGGACAGGGTATTAGAAATTATGAAGTCTAATAGAGTTGTTGTAATCTTTATATCGTTGTACTTATTTTAATGAAAACCTATGAGATTGATAATACTGTATGAGATTGAAAAAGTATTAACTATGAATATTACCAAAGTGACTAAATATAATAGTGAATATTGAAAATATTAAATGAGATTGATTAGAATAAAAAGGAAAGATTGAGAAAACAATAAATATTTTTTATTTTTATTTAAATTGTTTAATCTTGGCAAAATATATATTGTAATCTTTTAAATTAGATGTTTTTTAACAAATTTACCATTATGTTTTTTTAAAATAATTTAGCCCTTTTATTCTATAAAAATTTATATAAATAAATTTTTTAAAATATTTTCTATGAAAAAGTAACATATTTTTTATATGTATTGTATGCGGTCGAAATAGTGTGTTTAACTTCTCCAATGTGGTTAATCATTAAGAACTATGGTTAATGTATAAATCTTTATACTCTTTTTAAATTGATCAAAACATTTTAGTTTTCGCAAAATTTGATATTATATATATTATACTTTACGTAGAAAAGTCAGAGTTTGATGAACGTACATGTAGAACGATTATAATTATTGTTTTATTTATATTGTATAAGCAAACGATGTATCCAAATTTTCTATACTACAATTTATTTTTAAAGATAAAGATATGTATTTTTATAAACCAAAAAGGTTAATTTGTTATTATCTATTTAATTTTTTTTAGAAATAGCCTGTTATAACGACTACCTTAAAGAACTGTATGAGGTATTTAGGTTTTATTTTAAAGAGGTAAATGTTGAAAATTAATATAATTTATCAAAAAAATAATAAGTTTTACACAATTATTTAAAAAACCTCAATTATTTAATATACAATAATAGATAAATACTAGTAGAGTTGGAGTTCAAAATACAGCCATTGGTTAACAAAATACAGGCAAACATTCGATTATTCACTACCAAATTAATTTCTTAAATCCTTTTCAAACAAATTACTACTATCAATTTAAAATAACATATATATATTATGAAACTACATAATTTTTCAAGGACTCGGATGATTGTCTTTAAATCCCTTAGTTTCAAATCAAATAGAAACACTTCCATAACAATGTCTTGCCCACCTCAATTTTCTCACTATCTTCGTAAGATTCTTTGAAAAATAAACTTTTATATTACCTTCTTCATTATATTTCTAAAAACTTTTCATGAAATTCACTTTGACGAGTTTGACGTAAAATCTATGAGTTTCTTTTGCGAGTGAAAGAATCTAATAAGTATGTCTGAACTTCACAAGAGTTTGAAAGGTAGTCTATGAACTTTTTTTAAGAATAGAAGAACCTAATAATTAATAATAAGTATAAAAGACAAAAAATATTATTTCTAGTCAAATTGATTTTCACTATTTACCTACCCAACCAATAATAGCACTCAAATAGAAAAACCATCACATAAAAGTAGTGACAACAAATTTGAAGAAAAAAATTCTAGTTCTGCTTCTTTAAAAAAGAAAACTTAATGAAGGAGAAAGGACAGGGTATTAGAAATTATGAAGTCTAATAGAGTTGTCGTAATCTTTATATCGTTATACTTATTTTAATGAAAACCTATGAGATTGATAATACTGTATGAGATTGAAAAAGTCTTAACTATGAATATTACCAAAGTGACTAAATATAATAGTGAATATTGAAAATATTATATGAGATTGATTAGATTAAAAAGGAAAGATTGAGAAAACAATAAATATTTTTTATTTTTATTTAAATTGTTTAATCTTGTCAAAATATATATTGTAATCTTTTAAATTAGATGTTTTTTAACAAATTTACCATATAGTTTTTTTAAAATAATTTAACCCTTTTATTCTATAAAAATATATATAAATAAATTTTTTAAAATATTTGCTATGAAAAAGTAACATATTTTTTATATGTATTGTATGCGGTAGAAATAGTGTGTTTAACTTCTCCAATGTGGTTAATCATTAAGAACTATGGTTAATGTATAAATCTTTATACTCTTTTTAAATTGATAAAAAAATTTTAGTTTTCGCAAAATTTGATATTATATATATTATACTTTACGTAGAAATGTCAGAGTTTGATGAACGTACAAGTAGAACGATTATAATTATTGTTTTAGTTATATTGTATAAGCAAACGATGTATCCAAATTTTCTATACTACATATTATTTTAAAAGATAAAGATATGTATTTTTATAAACCAAAAAGGTTAATTTGTTATTATCTATTTAATTTTTTTTAGAAATAGCCTGTTATAACGACTACCTTAAAGAACTGTATGATGTATTTAGGTTTTATTTTACAGAGGTAAATGTTGAAAATTAATATAATTTATCAAAAAAATAATAAGTTTTATACAATTATTTAAAAACACTCAATTATTTAATATACAATAATAGATAAATACTAGTAGAGTTGGAGTTCAAAATACAGCCATTGGTTAACAAAATACAGGCAAACATTCGATTATTCACTACCAAATTAATTTCTTAAATCCTTTTCAAACAAATTACTACTATCAATTTAAAATAACATATATATATTATGAAACTACATAATTTTTCAAGGACTCGGATGATTGTCTTTAAATCCCTTAGTTTCAAATCAAATAGAAACACTTCCATAACAATGTCTTGCCCACCTCAATTTTATCACTATCGTCGTAAGATTCTTTGAAAAATAAACTTTTATATTACCTTCTTCATTATATTTCTAAAAAATTTGCATGAACTTCACTTTGACGAGTTTGACGTAAAATCTATGAGTTTCTTTTGCGAGTGAAAGAATCTAATAAGTATGTCTGAACTTCACAAGAGTTTGAAAGGTAGTCTATGAAATTTTTTTAAGAATAGAAGAACCTAATAATTAATAATAAGTATAAAAGACAAAAAATATTATTTCTAGTCAAATTGATTTTCACTATTTACCTACCCAACCAATAATAGCACTCAAATAGAAAAACCATCACATAAAAGTAGTGACAACAAATTTGAAGAAAAAAATTCTAGTTCTACTTCTTTAAATAAGAAAACTTAATGAAGGAGAAAGGACAGGGTATTAGAAATTATGAAGTCTAATAGAGTTGTCGTAATCTTTATATCGTTATACTTATTTTAATGAAAACCTATGAGATTGATAATACTGTATGAGATTGAAAAAGTCTTAACTATGAATATTACCAAAGTGACTAAATATAATAGTGAATATTGAAAATATTATATGAGATTGATTAGAATAAAAAGGAAAGATTGAGAAAACAATAAATATTTTTTATTTTTATTTAAATTGTTTAATCTTGTCAAAATATATATTGTAATCTTTTAAATTAGATGTTTTTTAACAAATTTACCATATAGTTTTTTTAAAATTATTTAGCCCTTTTATTCTATAAAAATATATATAAATAAATTTTTTAAAATATTTGCTATGAAAAAGTAACATATTTTTTATATGTATTGTATGCGGTAGAAATAGTGTGTTTAACTTCTCCAATGTGGTTAATCATTAAGAACTATGGTTAATGTATAAATCTTTATACTCTTTTTAAATTGATCAAAAAATTTTAGTTTTCGCAAAATTTGATATTATATATATTATACTTTACGTAGAAAAGTCAGAGTTTGATGAACGTACAAGTAGAACGATTATAATTATTGTTTTAGTTATATTGTATAAGCAAACGATGTATCCAAATTTTCTATACTACATATTATTTTAAAAGATAAAGATATGTATTTTTATAAACCAAAAAGGTTAATTTGTTATTATCTATTTAATTTTTTTTAGAAATAGCCTGTTATAACGACTACCTTAAAGAACTGTATGATGTATTTAGGTTTTATTTTACAGAGGTAAATGTTGAAAATTAATATAATTTATCAAAAAAATAATAAGTTTTATACAATTATTTAAAAACACTCAATTATTTAATATACAATAATATATAAATACTAGTAGAGTTGGAGTTCAAAATACAGCCATTGGTTAACAAAATACAGGCAAACATTCGATTATTCACTACCAAATTAATTTCTTAAATCCTTTTCAAACAAATTACTACTATCAATTTAAAATAACATATATATATTATGAAACTACATAATTTTTCAAGGACTCGGATGATTGTCTTTAAATCCCTTAGTTTCAAATCAAATAGAAACACTTCCATAACAATGTCTTGCCCACCTCAATTTTATCACTATCGTCGTAAGATTCTTTGAAAAATAAAATTTTATATTACCTTCTTCATTATATTTCTAAAAAATTTGCATGAACTTCACTTTGACGAGTTTGACGTAAAATCTATGAGTTTCTTTTGCGAGTGAAAGAATCTAATAAGTATGTCTGAACTTCACAAGAGTTTGAAAGGTAGTCTATGAAATTTTTTTAAGAATAGAAGAACCTAATAATTAATAATAAGTATAAAAGACAAAAAATATTATTTCTAGTCAAATTGATTTTCACTATTTACCTACCCAACCAATAATAGCACTCAAATAGAAAAACCATCACATAAAAGTAGTGACAACAAATTTGAAGAAAAAAATTCTAGTTCTACTTCTTTAAATAAGAAAACTTAATGAAGGAGAAAGGACAGGGTATTAGAAATTATGAAGTCTAATAGAGTTGTCGTAATCTTTATATCGTTATACTTATTTTAATGAAAACCTATGAGATTGATAATACTGTATGAGATTGAAAAAGTCTTAACTATGAATATTACCAAAGTGACTAAATATAATAGTGAATATTGAAAATATTATATGAGATTGATTAGAATAAAAAGGAAAGATTGAGAAAACAATAAATATTTTTTATTTTTATTTAAATTGTTTAATCTTGTCAAAATATATATTGTAATCTTTTAAATTAGATGTTTTTTAACAAATTTACCATATAGTTTTTTTAAAATAATTTAGCCCTTTTATTCTATAAAAATATATATAAATAAATTTTTTAAAATATTTGCTATGAAAAAGTAACATATTTTTTATATGTATTGTATGCGGTAGAAATAGTGTGTTTAACTTCTCCAATGTGGTTAATCATTAAGAACTATGGTTAATGTATAAATCTTTATACTCTTTTTAAATTGATCAAAAAATTTTAGTTTTCGCAAAATTTGATATTATATATATTATACTTTACGTAGAAAAGTCAGAGTTTGATGAACGTACAAGTAGAACGATTATAATTATTGTTTTAGTTATATTGTATAAGCAAACGATGTATCCAAATTTTCTATACTACATATTATTTTAAAAGATAAAGATATGTATTTTTATAAACCAAAAAGGTTAATTTGTTATTATCTATTTAATTTTTTTTAGAAATAGCCTGTTATAACGACTACCTTAAAGAACTGTATGATGTATTTAGGTTTTATTTTACAGAGGTAAATGTTGAAAATTAATATAATTTATCAAAAAAATAATAAGTTTTATACAATTATTTAAAAACACTCAATTATTTAATATACAATAATAGATAAATACTAGTAGAGTTGGAGTTCAAAATACAGCCATTGGTTAACAAAATACAGGCAAACATTCGATTATTCACTACCAAATTAATTTCTTAAATCCTTTTCAAACAAATTACTACTATCAATTTAAAATAACATATATATATTATGAAACTACATAATTTTTCAAGGACTCGGATGATTGTCTTTAAATCCCTTAGTTTCAAATCAAATAGAAACACTTCCATAACAATGTCTTGCCCACCTCAATTTTATCACTATCGTCGTAAGATTCTTTGAAAAATAAACTTTTATATTACCTTCTTCATTATATTTCTAAAAAATTTGCATGAACTTCACTTTGACGAGTTTGACGTAAAATCTATGAGTTTCTTTTGCGAGTGAAAGAATCTAATAAGTATGTCTGAACTTCACAAGAGTTTGAAAGGTAGTCTATGAAATTTTTTTAAGAATAGAAGAACCTAATAATTAATAATAAGTATAAAAGACAAAAAATATTATTTCTAGTCAAATTGATTTTCACTATTTACCTACCCAACCAATAATAGCACTCAAATAGAAAAACCATCACATAAAAGTAGTGACAACAAATTTGAAGAAAAAAATTCTAGTTCTACTTCTTTAAATAAGAAAACTTAATGAAGGAGAAAGGACAGGGTATTAGAAATTATGAAGTCTAATAGAGTTGTCGTAATCTTTATATCGTTATACTTATTTTAATGAAAATCTATGAGATTGATAATACTGTATGAGATTGAAAAAGTCTTAACTATGAATATTACCAAAGTGACTAAATATAATAGTGAATATTGAAAATATTATATGAGATTGATTAGATTAAAAAGGAAAGATTGAGAAAACAATAAATATTTTTTATTTTTATTTAAATTGTTTAATCTTGTCAAAATATATATTGTAATCTTTTAAATTAGATGTTTTTTAACAAATTTACCATATAGTTTTTTTAAAATAATTTAGCCCTTTTATTCTATAAAAATATATATAAATAAATTTTTTAAAATATTTGCTATGAAAAAGTAACATATTTTTTATATGTATTGTATGCGGTAGAAATAGTGTGTTTAACTTCTCCAATGTGGTTAATCATTAAGAACTATGGTTAATGTATAAATATTTATACTCTTTTTAAATTGATCAAAAAATTTTAGTTTTCGCAAAATTTGATATTATATAAATTATACTTTACGTAGAAATGTCAGAGTTTGATGAACGTACAAGTAGAACGATTATAATTATTGTTTTAGTTATATTGTATAAGCAAACGATGTATCCAAATTTTCTATACTACATATTATTTTAAAAGATAAAGATATGTATTTTTATAAACCAAAAAGGTTAATTTGTTATTATCTATTTAATTTTTTTTAGAAATAGCCTGTTATAACGACTACCTTAAAGAACTGTATGATGTATTTAGGTTTTATTTTACAGAGGTAAATGTTGAAAATTAATATAATTTATCAAAAAAATAATAAGTTTTATACAATTATTTAAAAACACTCAATTATTTAATATACAATAATAGATAAATACTAGTAGAGTTGGAGTTCAAAATACAGCCATTGGTTAACTAAATACAGGCAAACATTCGATTATTCACTACCAAATTAATTTCTTAAATCCTTTTCAAACAAATTACTACTATCAATTTAAAATAACATATATATATTATGAAACTACATAATTTTTCAAGGACTCGGATGATTGTCTTTAAATCCCTTAGTTTCAAATCAAATAGAAACACTTCCATAACAATGTCTTGCCCACCTCAATTTTATCACTATCGTCGTAAGATTCTTTGAAAAATAAACTTTTATATTACCTTCTTCATTATATTTCTAAAAAATTTGCATGAACTTCACTTTGACGAGTTTGACGTAAAATCTATGAGTTTCTTTTGCGAGTGAAAGAATCTAATAAGTATGTCTGAACTTCACAAGAGTTTGAAAGGTAGTCTATGAAATTTTTTTAAGAATAGAAGAACCTAATAATTAATAATAAGTATAAAAGACAAAAAATATTATTTCTAGTCAAATTGATTTTCACTATTTACCTACCCAACCAATAATAGCACTCAAATAGAAAAACCATCACATAAAAGTAGTGACAACAAATTTGAAGAAAAAAATTCTAGTTCTACTTCTTTAAATAAGAAAACTTAATGAAGGAGAAAGGACAGGGTATTAGAAATTATGAAGTCTAATAGAGTTGTCGTAATCTTTATATCGTTATACTTATTTTAATGAAAACCTATGAGATTGATAATACTGTATGAGATTGAAAAAGTCTTAACTATGAATATTACCAAAGTGACTAAATATAATAGTGAATATTGAAAATATTATATGAGATTGATTAGAATAAAAAGGAAAGATTGAGAAAACAATAAATATTTTTTATTTTTATTTAAATTGTTTAATCTTGTCAAAATATATATTGTAATCTTTTAAATTAGATGTTTTTTAACAAATTTACCATATAGTTTTTTTAAAATTATTTAGCCCTTTTATTCTATAAAAATATATATAAATAAATTTTTTAAAATATTTGCTATGAAAAAGTAACATATTTTTTATATGTATTGTATGCGGTAGAAATAGTGTGTTTAACTTCTCCAATGTGGTTAATCATTAAGAACTATGGTTAATGTATAAATCTTTATACTCTTTTTAAATTGATCAAAAAATTTTAGTTTTCGCAAAATTTGATATTATATATATTATACTTTACGTAGAAAAGTCAGAGTTTGATGAACGTACAAGTAGAACGATTATAATTATTGTTTTAGTTATATTGTATAAGCAAACGATGTATCCAAATTTTCTATACTACATATTATTTTAAAAGATAAAGATATGTATTTTTATAAACCAAAAAGGTTAATTTGTTATTATCTATTTAATTTTTTTTAGAAATAGCCTGTTATAACGACTACCTTAAAGAACTGTATGATGTATTTAGGTTTTATTTTACAGAGGTAAATGTTGAAAATTAATATAATTTATCAAAAAAATAATAAGTTTTATACAATTATTTAAAAACACTCAATTATTTAATATACAATAATAGATAAATACTAGTAGAGTTGGAGTTCAAAATACAGCCATTGGTTAACTAAATACAGGCAAACATTCGATTATTCACTACCAAATTAATTTCTTAAATCCTTTTCAAACAAATTACTACTATCAATTTAAAATAACATATATATATTATGAAACTACATAATTTTTCAAGGACTCGGATGATTGTCTTTAAATCCCTTAGTTTCAAATCAAATAGAAACACTTCCATAACAATGTCTTGCCCACCTCAATTTTATCACTATCGTCGTAAGATTCTTTGAAAAATAAACTTTTATATTACCTTCTTCATTATATTTCTAAAAAATTTGCATGAACTTCACTTTGACGAGTTTGACGTAAAATCTATGAGTTTCTTTTGCGAGTGAAAGAATCTAATAAGTATGTCTGAACTTCACAAGAGTTTGAAAGGTAGTCTATGAAATTTTTTTAAGAATAGAAGAACCTAATAATTAATAATAAGTATAAAAGACAAAAAATATTATTTCTAGTCAAATTGATTTTCACTATTTACCTACCCAACCAATAATAGCACTCAAATAGAAAAAGCATCACATAAAAGTAGTGACAACAAATTTGAAGAAAAAAATTCTAGTTCTACTTCTTTAAATAAGAAAACTTAATGAAGGAGAAAGGAAAGGGTATTAGAAATTATGAAGTCTAATAGAGTTGTCGTAATCTTTATATCGTTATACTTATTTTAATGAAAACCTATGAGATTGATAATACTGTATGAGATTGAAAAAGTCTTAACTATGAATATTACCAAAGTGACTAAATATAATAGTGAATATTGAAAATATTATATGAGATTGATTAGAATAAAAAGGAAAGATTGAGAAAACAATAAATATTTTTTATTTTTATTTAAATTGTTTAATCTTGTCAAAATATATATTGTAATCTTTTAAATTAGATGTTTTTTAACAAATTTACCATATAGTTTTTTAAAAATAATTTAGCCCTTTTATTCTATAAAAATTTATATAAATAAAATTTTTAAAATATTTGCTATGAAAAAGTAACATATTTTATATATGTATTGTATGCGGTAGAAATAGTGTGTTTAACTTCTCCAATGTGGTTAATCATTAAGAACTATGGTTAATGTATAAATCTTTATACTCTTTTTAAATTGATCAAAACATTTTAGTTTTCGCAAAATTTGATATTATATATATTATACTTTACGTAGAAAAGTCAGAGTTTGATGAACGTACATGTAGAACGATTATAATTATTGTTTTAGTTATATTGTATAAGCAAACGATGTATCCAAATTTTCTATACTACATATTATTTTAAAAGATAAAGATATGTATTTTTATAAACCAAAAAGGTTAATTTGTTATTATCTATTTAATTTTTTTAAGAAATAGCCTGTTATAACGACTACCTTAAAGAACTGTATGATGTATTTAGGTTTTATTTTAAAGAGGTAAATGTTGAAAATTAATATAATTTATCAAAAAAATAATAAGTTTTACACAATTATTTAAAAAAACTCAATTATTTAATATACAATAATAGATAAATACTAGTAGAGTTGGAGTTCAAAATACAGCCATTGGTTAACAAAATACAGGCAAACATTCGATTATTCACTACCAAATTAATTTCTTAAATCCTTTTCAAACAAATTACTACTATCAATTTAAAATAACATATATATATTATGAAACTACATAATTTTTCAAGGACTCGGATGATTGTCTTTAAATCCCTTAGTTTCAAATCAAATAGAAACACTTCCATAACAATGTCTTGCCCACCTCAATTTTCTCACTATCTTCGTAAGATTCTTTGAAAAATAAACTTTTATATTACCTTCTTCATTATATTTCTAAAAAATTTGCATGAAATTCACTTTGACGAGTTTGACGTAAAATCTATGAGTTTCTTTTGCGAGTGAAAGAATCTAATAAGTATGTCTGAACTTCACAAGAGTTTGAAAGGTAGTCTATGAACTTTTTTTAAGAATAGAAGAACCTAATAATTAATAATAAGTATAAAAGACAAAAAATATTATTTCTAGTCAAATTGATTTTCACTATTTACCTACCCAACCAATAATAGCACTCAAATAGAAAAACCATCACATAAAAGTAGTGACAACAAATTTGAAGAAAAAAATTCTAGTTCTACTTCTTTAAATAAGAAAACTTAATGAAGGAGAAAGGACAGGGTATTAGAAATTATGAAGTCTAATAGAGTTGTCGTAATCTTTATATCGTTATACTTATTTTAATGAAAACCTATGAGATTGATAATACTGTATGAGATTGAAAAAGTCTTAACTATGAATATTACCAAAGTGACTAAATATAATAGTGAATATTGAAAATATTATATGAGATTGATTAGAATAAAAAGGAAAGATTGAGAAAACAATAAATATTTTTTATTTTTATTTAAATTGTTTAATCTTGTCAAAATATATATTGTAATCTTTTAAATTAGATGTTTTTTAACAAATTTACCAT
The DNA here is from genome assembly GCA_948472305.1 of Vicia faba. NCBI lineage: Eukaryota > Viridiplantae > Streptophyta > Magnoliopsida > Fabales > Fabaceae > Vicia > Vicia faba. The sequence goes on along the minus strand of CATIWC010002721.1, from coordinate 16,780 downwards.
ATAGTTTTTTAAAAATAATTTAGCCCTTTTATTCTATAAAAATTTATATAAATAAAATTTTTAAAATATTTGCTATGAAAAAGTAACATATTTTATATATGTATTGTATGCGGTAGAAATAGTGTGTTTAACTTCTCCAATGTGGTTAATCATTAAGAACTATGGTTAATGTATAAATCTTTATACTCTTTTTAAATTGATCAAAACATTTTAGTTTTCGCAAAATTTGATATTATATATATTATACTTTACGTAGAAAAGTCAGAGTTTGATGAACGTACATGTAGAACGATTATAATTATTGTTTTAGTTATATTGTATAAGCAAACGATGTATCCAAATTTTCTATACTACATATTATTTTAAAAGATAAAGATATGTATTTTTATAAACCAAAAAGGTTAATTTGTTATTATCTATTTAATTTTTTTAAGAAATAGCCTGTTATAACGACTACCTTAAAGAACTGTATGATGTATTTAGGTTTTATTTTAAAGAGGTAAATGTTGAAAATTAATATAATTTATCAAAAAAATAATAAGTTTTATACAATTATTTAAAAAAACTCAATTATTTAATATACAATAATAGATAAATACTAGTAGAGTTAGAGTTCAAAATACAACCATTGGTTAACAAAATACAGGCAAACATTCGATTATTCACTACCAAATTAATTTCTTAAATCCTTTTCAAACAAATTACTACTATCAATTTAAAATAACATATATATATTATGAAACTACATAATTTTTCAAGGACTCGGATGATTGTCTTTAAATCCCTTAGTTTCAAATCAAATAGAAACACTTCCATAACAATGTCTTGCCCACCTCAATTTTATCACTATCGTCGTAAGATTCTTTGAAAAATAAACTTTTATATTACCTTCTTCATTATATTTCTAAAAAATTTGCATGAACTTCAGTTTGACGAGATTGACGTAAAATCTATGAGTTTCTTTTGCGAGTGAAAGAATCTAATAAGTATGTCTGAACTTCACAAGACTTTGACAGGTAGTCTATGAACTTTTTTTACGAATAGAAGAACCTAATAAGTAATAATAAGTATAAAAGACAAAAAATATTATTTCTAGTCAAATAGATTTTCACTATTTACCTACCCAACCAATAATAGCACTCAAATAGAAAAACCATCACATAAAAGTAGTGACAACAAATTTGAAGAAAAAAATTCTAGTTATGCTTCTTTAAATAAGAAAACTTAATGAAGGAGAAAGGATAGGGTATTAGAAATTATGAAGTCTAATAGAGTTGTCGTAATCTTTATATCGTTATACTTATTTTAATGAAAACCTATGAGATTGATAATACTGTATGAGATTGAAAAAGTCTTAACGATGAATATTACCAAAGTGACTAAATATAATAGTGAATATTGAAAATATTATATGAGTTTGATTAGAATAAAAAGGATAGATTGATAAAACAATAATTATTTTTTATTTTTATTTAAATTGTTTAATCTTGTCAAAATATATTGTAATCTTTTAAATTAGATGTTTTTTAACAAATTTACCATATAGTTTTTTTAAAATAATTTAGCCCTTTTATTCTATAAAAATTTATATAAATAAAATTTTTAAAATATTTGCTATGAAAAAGTAACATATTTTTTATATGTATTGTATGCGGTCGAAATAGTGTGTTTAACTTCTCCAATGTGGTTAATCATTAAGAACTATGGTTAATGTATAAATCTTTATACTCTCTTTAAATTGGTCAAAACATTTTAGTTTTCGCAAAATTTGATATTATATATATTATACTTTACGTAGAAAAGTCAGAGTTTGATGAACGTACATGTAGAACGATTATAATTATTGTTTTAGTTATATTGTATAAGCAAACGATTTATCCAAATTTTCTATACTACATATTATTTTAAAAGATAAAGATATGTATTTTTATAAACCAAAAATGTTAATTTGTTATTATCTATTTAATTTTTTTAAGAAATAGCCTGTTATAACGACTACCTTAAAGAACTGTATGATGTATTTAGGTTTTATTTTAAAGAGGTAAATGTTGAAAATTAATATAATTTATTAAAAAAATAATAAGTTTTACACAATTATTTAAAAAAACTCAATTATTTAATATACAATAATAGATAAATACTAGTAGAGTTGGAGTTCAAAATACAGCCATTGGTTAACAAAATACAGGCAAACATTCGATTATTCACTACCAAATTAATTTCTTAAATCCTTTTCAAACAAATTACTACTATCAATTTAAAATAACATATATATATTATGAAACTACATAATTTTTCAAGGACTCGGATGATTGTCTTTAAATCCCTTAGTTTCAAATCAAATAGAAACACTTCCATAACAATGTCTTGCCCACCTCAATTTTATCACTATCGTCGTAAGATTCTTTGAAAAATAAACTTTTATATTACCTTCTTCATTATATTTCTAAAAAATTTGCATGAACTTCACTTTGACGAGTTTGACGTAAAATCTATGAGTTTCTTTTGCGAGTGAAAGAATCTAATAAGTATGTCTGAACTTCACAAGAGTTTGAAAGGTAGTCTATGAAATTTTTTTAAGAATAGAAGAACCTAATAATTAATAATAAGTATAAAAGACAAAAAATATTATTTCTAGTCAAATTGATTTTCACTATTTACCTACCCAACCAATAATAGCACTCAAATAGAAAAACCATCACATAAAAGTAGTGACAACAAATTTGAAGAAAAAAATTCTAGTTCTGCTTCTTTAAATAAGAAAACTTAATGAAGGAGAAAGGACAGGGTATTAGAAATTATGAAGTCTAATAGAGTTGTCGTAATCTTTATATCGTTATACTTATTTTAATGAAAACCTATGAGATTGATAATACTGTATGAGATTGAAAAAGTCTTAACTATGAATATTACCAAAGTGACTAAATATAATAGTGAATATTGAAAATATTATATGAGATTGATTAGAATAAAAAGGAAAGATTGAGAAAACAATAAATTTTTTTATTTTTATTTAAATTGTTTAATCTTGGCAAAATATATATTGTAATCTTTTAAATTAGATGTTTTTTAACAAATTTACCATATAGTTTTTTTAAAATAATTTAGCCCTTTTATTCTATAAAAATTTATATAAATAAATTTTTTAAAATATTTGCTATGAAAAAGTAACAAATTTTTTATATGTATTGTATGCGGTAGAAATAGTGTGTTTAACTTCTCCAATATGGTTAATCATTAAGAACTATGGTTAATGTATAAATCTTTATACTCTTTTTAAATTGGTCAAAACATTTTAGTTTTCGCAAAATTTGATATTATATATATTATACTTTACGTAGAAAATTCAGAGTTTGATGAACGTACATGTAGAACGATTATAATTATTGTTTTAGTTATATTGTATAAGCAAACGATTTATCCAAATTTTCTATACTACATATTATTTTAAAAGATAAAGATATGTATTTTTATAAACCAAAAAGGTTAATTTGTTTTTATCTATTTAAATTTTTTAAGAAATAGCCTGTTATAACGACTACCTTAAAGAACTGTATGATGTATTTAGATTTTATTTTAAAGAGGTAAATGTACAAAATTAATATAATTTATCAAAAAAATAATAAGTTTTATACAATTATTTAAAAAAACTCAATTATTTAATATACAATAATAGATAAATACTAGTAGAGTTGGAGTTCAAAATACAGCCATTGGTTAACAAAATACAGGCAAACATTCGATTATTCACTACCAAATTAATTTCTTAAATCCTTTTCAAACAAATTACTACTATCAATTTAAAATAACATATATATATTATGAAACTACATAATTTTTCAAGGACTCGGATGATTGTCTTTAAATCCCTTAGTTTCAAATCAAATAGAAACACTTCCATAACAATGTCTTGCCCACCTCAATTTTATCACTATCGTTGTAAGATTCTATGAAAAATAAACTTTTATATTACCTTCTTCATTATATTTCTAATAAATTTGCATGAACTTCACTTTGACGAGTTTGACGTAAAATCTATGAGTTTCTTTTGCGAGTGAAAGAATCTAATAAGTATGTCTGAACTTCACAAGAGTTTGACAGGTAGTCTATGAACTTTTTTTAAGAATAGAAGAACCTAATAAGTAATAATAAGTATAAAAGACAAAAAATATTATTTCTAGTCAAATTGATTTTCACTATTTACCTACCCAGCCAATAATAGCACTCAAATAGAAAATCCATCACATAAAAGTAGTGACAACGAATTTGAAGAAAAAAAATCTAGTTCTGCTTCTTTAAATAAGAAAACTTAATGAAGGAGAAAGGACAGGGTATTAGAAATTATGAAGTCTAATAGAGTTGTCGTAATCTTTATATCGTTATACTTATTTTAATGAAAACCTATGAGATTGATAATACTGTATGAGATTGAAAAAGTCTTAACTATGAATATTACCAAAGTGACTAAATATAATAGTGAATATTGAAAATATTATATGAGATTGATTAGAATAAAAAGGAAAGATTGAGAAAACAATAAATTTTTTTATTTTTATTTAAATTGTTTAATCTTGGCAAAATATATATTGTAATCTTTTAAATTAGATGTTTTTTAACAAATTTACCATATAGTTTTTTTAAAATAATTTAGCCCTTTTATTCTATAAAAATTTATATAAATAAATTTTTTAAAATATTTGCTATGAAAAAGTAACAAATTTTTTATATGTATTGTATGCGGTAGAAATAGTGTGTTTAACTTCTCCAATATGGTTAATCATTAAGAACTATGGTTAATGTATAAATCTTTATACTCTTTTTAAATTGGTCAAAACATTTTAGTTTTCGCAAAATTTGATATTATATATATTATACTTTACGTAGAAAATTCAGAGTTTGATGAACGTACATGTAGAACGATTATAATTATTGTTTTAGTTATATTGTATAAGCAAACGATTTATCCAAATTTTCTATACTACATATTATTTTAAAAGATAAAGATATGTATTTTTATAAACCAAAAAGGTTAATTTGTTATTATCTATTTAAATTTTTTAAGAAATAGCCTGTTATAACGACTACCTTAAAGAACTGTATGATGTATTTAGATTTTATTTTAAAGAGGTAAATGTACAAAATTAATATAATTTATCAAAAAAATAATAAGTTTTATACAATTATTTAAAAAAACTCAATTATTTAATATACAATAATAGATAAATACTAGTAGAGTTGGAGTTCAAAATACAGCCATTGGTTAACAAAATACAGGCAAACATTCGATTATTCACTACCAAATTAAATTCTTAAATCCTTTTCAAACAAATTACTACTATCAATTTAAAATAACATATATATATTATGAAACTACATAATTTTTCAAGGACTCGGATGATTGTCTTTAAATCCCTTAGTTTCAAATCAAATAGAAACACTTCCATAACAATGTCTTGCCCACCTCAATTTTATCACTATCGTTGTAAGATTCTATGAAAAATAAACTTTTATATTACCTTCTTCATTATATTTCTAAAAAATTTGCATGAACTTCACTTTGACGAGTTTGACGTAAAATCTATGAGTTTCTTTTGCGAGTGAAAGAATCTAATAAGTATGTCTGAACTTCACAAGAGTTTGACAGGTAGTCTATGAACTTTTTTTAAGAATAGAAGAACCTAATAAGTAATAATAAGTATAAAAGACAAAAAATATTATTTCTAGTCAAATTGATTTTCACTATTTACCTACCCAGCCAATAATAGCACTCAAATAGAAAATCCATCACATAAAAGTAGTGACAACAAATTTGAAGAAAAAAAATCTAGTTATGCTTCTTTAAATAAGAAAACTTAATGAAGGAGAAAGGACAGGGTATTAGAAATTATGAAGTCTAATAGAGTTGTTGTATTCTTTCATCGTTATACTTATTTTAATGAAAACCTATGAGATTGATAATACCGTATGAGATTGAAAAAGTCTTAACGATGAATATTACCAAAGTGACTAAATATAATAGTGAATATTTAAAATATTATATGAGTTTGATTAGAATAAAAAGGATAGATTGATAAAACAATAATTATTTTTTATTTTTATTTAAATTGTTTAATCTTGTCAAAATATATTGTAATCTTTTAAATTAGATGTTTTTTAACAAATTTACCATATAGTTTTTTTAAAATAATTTAGCCCTTTTATTCTATAAAAATTTATATAAATAAAATTTTTAAAATATTTGCTATGAAAAAGTAACATATTTTTTATATGTATTGTATGCGGTAGAAATAGTGTGTTTAACTTCTCCAATGTGGTTAATCATTAAGAACTATGGTTAATGTATAAATCTTTATACTCTCTTTAAATTGGTCAAAACATTTAAGTTTTCGCAAAATTTGATATTATATATATTATACTTTACGTAGAAAAGTCAGAGTTTGATGAACGTACATGTAGAACGATTATAATTATTGTTTTAGTTATATTGTATAAGCAAACGATTTATCCAAATTTTCTATACTACATATTATTTTAAAAGATAAAGATATGTATTTTTATAAACCAAAAAGGTTAATTTGTTATTATCTATTTAAATATTTTAAGAAATAGCCTGTTATAACGACTACCTTAAAGAACTGTATGATGTATTTAGGTTTTATTTTAAAGAGGTAAATGTTGAAAATTAATATAATTTATCAAAAAAATAATAAGTTTTATACAATTATTTAAAAAAACTCAATTATTTAATATACAATAATAGATAAATACTAGTAGAGTTGGAGTTCAAAATACAGCCATTGGTTAACAAAATACAGGCAAACATTCGATTATTCACTACCAAATTAAATTCTTAAATCCTTTTCAAACAAATTACTACTATCAATTTAAAATAACATATATATATTATGAAACTACATAATTTTTCAAGGACTCGGATGATTGTCTTTAAATCCCTTAGTTTCAAATCAAATAGAAACACTTCCATAACAATGTCTTGCCCACCTCAATTTTATCACTATCGTTGTAAGATTCTATGAAAAATAAACTTTTATATTACCTTCTTCATTATATTTCTAATAAATTTGCATGAACTTCACTTTGACGAGTTTGACGTAAAATCTATGAGTTTCTTTTGCGAGTGAAAGAATCTAATAAGTATGTCTGAACTTCACAAGAGTTTGACAGGTAGTCTATGAACTTTTTTTAAGAATAGAAGAACCTAATAAGTAATAATAAGTATAAAAGACAAAAAATATTATTTCTAGTCAAATTGATTTTCACTATTTACTTACCCAGCCAATAATAGCACTCAAATAGAAAATCCATCACATAAAAGTAGTGACAACAAATTTGAAGAAAAAAAATCTAGTTCTGCTTCTTTAAATAAGAAAACTTAATGAAGGAGAAAGGACAGGGTATTAGAAATTATGAAGTCTAATAGAGTTGTCGTAATCTTTATATCGTTATACTTATTTTAATGAAAACCTATGAGATTGATAATACTGTATGAGATTGAAAAAGTCTTAACTATGAATATTACCAAAGTGACTAAATATAATAGTGAATATTGAAAATATTATATGAGATTGATTAGAATAAAAAGGAAAGATTGAGAAAACAATAAATTTTTTTATTTTTATTTAAATTGTTTAATCTTGGCAAAATATATATTGTAATCTTTTAAATTAGATGTTTTTTAACAAATTTACCATATAGTTTTTTTAAAATAATTTAGCCCTTTTATTCTATAAAAATTTATATAAATAAATTTTTTAAAATATTTGCTATGAAAAAGTAACAAATTTTTTATATGTATTGTATGCGGTAGAAATAGTGTGTTTAACTTCTCCAATATGGTTAATCATTAAGAACTATGGTTAATGTATAAATCTTTATACTCTTTTTAAATTGGTCAAAACATTTTAGTTTTCGCAAAATTTGATATTATATATATTATACTTTACGTAGAAAATTCAGAGTTTGATGAACATACATGTAGAACGATTATAATTATTGTTTTAGTTATATTGTATAAGCAAACGATTTATCCAAATTTTCTATACTACATATTATTTTAAAAGATAAAGATATGTATTTTTATAAACCAAAAAGGTTAATTTGTTATTATCTATTTAAATTTTTTAAGAAATAGCCTGTTATAACGACTACCTTAAAGAACTGTATGATGTATTTAGATTTTATTTTAAAGAGGTAAATGTACAAAATTAATATAATTTATCAAAAAAATAATAAGTTTTATACAATTATTTAAAAAAACTCAATTATTTAATATACAATAATAGATAAATACTAGTAGAGTTGGAGTTCAAAATACAGCCATTGGTTAACAAAATACAGGCAAACATTCGATTATTCACTACCAAATTAAATTCTTAAATCCTTTTCAAACAAATTACTACTATCAATTTAAAATAACATATATATATTATGAAACTACATAATTTTTCAAGGACTCGGATGATTGTCTTTAAATCCCTTAGTTTCAAATCAAATAGAAACACTTCCATAACAATGTCTTGCCCACCTCAATTTTATCACTATCGTTGTAAGATTCTATGAAAAATAAACTTTTATATTACCTTCTTCATTATATTTCTAAAAAATTTGCATGAACTTCACTTTGACGAGTTTGACGTAAAATCTATGAGTTTCTTTTGCGAGTGAAAGAATCTAATAAGTATGTCTGAACTTCACAAGAGTTTGACAGGTAGTCTATGAACTTTTTTTAAGAATAGAAGAACCTAATAAGTAATAATAAGTATAAAAGACAAAAAATATTATTTCTAGTCAAATTGATTTTCACTATTTACCTACCCAGCCAATAATAGCACTCAAATAGAAAATCCATCACATAAAAGTAGTGACAACAAATTTGAAGAAAAAAAATCTAGTTATGCTTCTTTAAATAAGAAAACTTAATGAAGGAGAAAGGACAGGGTATTAGAAATTATGAAGTCTAATAGAGTTGTTGTATTCTTTCATCGTTATACTTATTTTAATGAAAACCTATGAGATTGATAATACCGTATGAGATTGAAAAAGTCTTAACGATGAATATTACCAAAGTGACTAAATATAATAGTGAATATTTAAAATATTATATGAGTTTGATTAGAATAAAAAGGATAGATTGATAAAACAATAATTATTTTTTATTTTTATTTAAATTGTTTAATCTTGTCAAAATATATTGTAATCTTTTAAATTAGATGTTTTTTAACAAATTTACCATATAGTTTTTTTAAAATAATTTAGCCCTTTTATTCTATAAAAATTTATATAAATAAAATTTTTAAAATATTTGCTATGAAAAAGTAACATATTTTTTATATGTATTGTATGCGGTAGAAATAGTGTGTTTAACTTCTCCAATGTGGTTAATCATTAAGAACTATGGTTAATGTATAAATCTTTATACTCTCTTTAAATTGGTCAAAACATTTAAGTTTTCGCAAAATTTGATATTATATATATTATACTTTACGTAGAAAAGTCAGAGTTTGATGAACGTACATGTAGAACGATTATAATTATTGTTTTAGTTATATTGTATAAGCAAACGATTTATCCAAATTTTCTATACTACATATTATTTTAAAAGATAAAGATATGTATTTTTATAAACCAAAAAGGTTAATTTGTTATTATCTATTTAAATTTTTTAAGAAATAGCCTGTTATAACGACTACCTTAAAGAACTGTATGATGTATTTAGGTTTTATTTTAAAGAGGTAAATGTTGAAAATTAATATAATTTATCAAAAAAATAATAAGTTTTATACAATTATTTAAAAAAACTCAATTATTTAATATACAATAATAGATAAATACTAGTAGAGTTGGAGTTCAAAATACAGCCATTGGTTAACAAAATACAGGCAAACATTCGATTATTCACTACCAAATTAAATTCTTAAATCCTTTTCAAACAAATTACTACTATCAATTTAAAATAACATATATATATTATGAAACTACATAATTTTTCAAGGACTCGGATGATTGTCTTTAAATCCCTTAGTTTCAAATCAAATAGAAACACTTCCATAACAATGTCTTGCCCACCTCAATTTTATCACTATCGTTGTAAGATTCTATGAAAAATAAACTTTTATATTACCTTCTTCATTATATTTCTAATTAAATTTGCATGAACTTCACTTTGACGAGTTTGACGTAAAATCTATGAGTTTCTTTTGCGAGTGAAAGAATCTAATAAGTATGTCTGAACTTCACAAGAGTTTGACAGGTAGTCTATGAACTTTTTTTAAGAATAGAAGAACCTAATAAGTAATAATAAGTATAAAAGACAAAAAATATTATTTCTAGTCAAATTGATTTTCACTATTTACTTACCCAGCCAATAATAGCACTCAAATAGAAAATCCATCACATAAAAGTAGTGACAACAAATTTGAAGAAAAAAAATCTAGTTCTGCTTCTTTAAATAAGAAAACTTAATGAAGGAGAAAGGACAGGGTATTAGAAATTATGAAGTCTAATAGAGTTGTCGTAATCTTTATATCGTTATACTTATTTTAATGAAAACCTATGAGATTGATAATACTGTATGAGATTGAAAAAGTCTTAACTATGAATATTACCAAAGTGACTAAATATAATAGTGAATATTGAAATATTATATGAGATTGATTAGAATAAAAAGGAAAGATTGAGAAAACAATAAATTTTTTTATTTTTATTTAAATTGTTTAATCTTGGCAAAATATATATTGTAATCTTTTAAATTAGATGTTTTTTAACAAATTTACCATATAGTTTTTTTAAAATAATTTAGCCCTTTTATTCTATAAAAATTTATATAAATAAATTTTTTAAAATATTTGCTATGAAAAAGTAACAAATTTTTTATATGTATTGTATGCGGTAGAAATAGTGTGTTTAACTTCTCCAATATGGTTAATCATTAAGAACTATGGTTAATGTATAAATCTTTATACTCTTTTTAAATTGGTCAAAACATTTTAGTTTTCGCAAAATTTGATATTATATATATTATACTTTACGTAGAAAATTCAGAGTTTGATGAACATACATGTAGAACGATTATAATTATTGTTTTAGTTATATTGTATAAGCAAACGATTTATCCAAATTTTCTATACTACATATTATTTTAAAAGATAAAGATATGTATTTTTATAAACCAAAAAGGTTAATTTGTTATTATCTATTTAAATTTTTTAAGAAATAGCCTGTTATAACGACTACCTTAAAGAACTGTATGATGTATTTAGATTTTATTTTAAAGAGGTAAATGTACAAAATTAATATAATTTATCAAAAAAATAATAAGTTTTATACAATTATTTAAAAAAACTCAATTATTTAATATACAATAATAGATAAATACTAGTAGAGTTGGAGTTCAAAATACAGCCATTGGTTAACAAAATACAGGCAAACATTCGATTATTCACTACCAAATTAATTTCTTAAATCCTTTTCAAACAAATTACTACTATCAATTTAAAATAACATATATATATTATGAAACTACATAATTTTTCAAGGACTCGGATGATTGTCTTTAAATCCCTTAGTTTCAAATCAAATAGAAACACTTCCATAACAATGTCTTGCCCACCTCAATTTTAACACTATCGTCGTAAGATTCTTTGAAAAATAAACTTTTATATTACCTTCTTCATTATATTTCTAAAAAATTTGCATGAACTTCACTTTGACGAGTTTGACGTAAAATCTATGAGTTTCTTTTGCGAGTGAAAGAATCTAATAAGTATGTCTGAACTTCACAAGAGTTTGACAGGTAGTCTATGAACTTTTTTTAAGAATAGAAGAACCTAATAAGTAATAATAAGTATAAAAGACAAAAAATATTATTTCTAGTCAAATTGATTTTCACTATTTACCTACCCAGCCAATAATAATAATAGCACTCAAATAGAAAATCCATCACATAAAAGTAGTGACAACAAATTTGAAGAAAAAAAATCTAGTTATGCTTCTTTAAATAAGAAAACTTAATGAAGGGAGAAAGGACAGGGTATTAGAAATTATGAAGTCTAATAGAGTTGTCGTATTCTTTCATCGTTATACTTATTTTAATGAAAACCTATGAGATTGATAATACCGTATGAGATTGAAAAAGTCTTAACGATGAATATTACCAAAGTGACTAAATATAATAGTGAATATTTAAAATATTATATGAGTTTGATTAGAATAAAAAGGATAGATTGATAAAACAATAATTATTTTTTATTTTTATTTAAATTGTTTAATCTTGTCAAAATATATTGTAATCTTTTAAATTAGATGTTTTTTAACAAATTTACCATATAGTTTTTTTAAAATAATTTAGCCCTTTTATTCTATAAAAATTTATATAAATAAAATTTTTAAAATATTTGCTATGAAAAAGTAACATATTTTTTTATATGTATTGTATGCGGTAGAAATAGTGTGTTTAACTTCTCCAATGTGGTTAATCATTAAGAACTATGGTTAATGTATAAATCTTTATACTCTCTTTAAATTGGTCAAAACATTTAAGTTTTCGCAAAATTTGATATTATATATATTATACTTTACGTAGAAAAGTCAGAGTTTGATGAACGTACATGTAGAACGATTATAATTATTGTTTTAGTTATATTGTATAAGCAAACGATTTATCCAAATTTTCTATACTACATATTATTTTAAAAGATAAAGATATGTATTTTTATAAACCAAAAAGGTTAATTTGGTTATTATCTATTTAATTTTTTTTAAGAAATAGCCTGTTATAATGACTACCTTAAAGAACTGTATGATGTATTCAGGTTTTATTTTAAAGAGGTAAATGTTGAAAATTAATATAATTTATCAAAAAAATAATAAGTTTTATACAATTATTTAAAAAAACTCAATTATTTAATATACAATAATAGATAAATACTAGTAGAGTTGGAGTTCAAAATACAGCCATTGGTTAACAAAATACAGGCAAACATTCGATTATTCACTACCAAATTAATTTCTTAAATCCTTTTCAAACAAATTACTACTATCAATTTAAAATAACATATATATATTATGAAACTACATAATTTTTCAAGGACTCGGATGATTGTCTTTAAATCCCTTAGTTTCAAATCAAATAGAAACACTTCCATAACAATGTCTTGCCCACCTCAATTTTATCACTATCGTCGTAAGATTCTTTGAAAAATAAACTTTTATATTACCTTCTTCATTATATTTCTAAAAAATTTGCATGAACTTCACTTTGACGAGTTTGACGTAAAATCTATGAGTTTCTTTTGCGAGTGAAAGAATCTAATAAGTATGTCTGAACTTCACAAGAGTTTGACAGGTAGTCTATGAACTTTTTTTAAGAATAGAAGAACCTAATAAGTAATAATAAGTATAAAAGACAAAAAATATTATTTCTAGTCAAATTGATTTTCACTATTTACCTACCCAGCCAATAATAGCACTCAAATAGAAAATCCATCACATAAAAGTAGTGACAACAAATTTGAAGAAAAAAAATCTAGTTATGCTTCTTTAAATAAGAAAACTTAATGAAGGAGAAAGGACAAGGTATTAGAAATTATGAAGTCTAATAGAGTTGTCGTAATCTTTATATCGTTATACTTATTTTAATGAAAACCTATGAGATTGATAATACTTTATGAGATTGAAAAAGTCTTAACGATGAATATTACCAAAGTGACTAAATATAATGGTGAATATTTAAAATATTATATGAGTTTGATTAGAATAAAAAGGATAGATTGATAAAACAATAATTATTTTTTATTTTTATTTAAATTGTTTAATCTTGTCAAAATATATTGTAATCTTTTAAATTAGATGTTTTTTAACAAATTTACCATATAGTTTTTTTAAAATAATTTAGCCCTTTTATTCTATAAAAATTTATATAAATAAAATTTTTAAAATATTTGCTATGAAAAAGTAACATATTTTTTATATGTATTGTATGCGGTAGAAATAGTGTGTTTAACTTCTCCAATGTGGTTAATCATTAAGAACTATGGTTAATGTATAAATCTTTATACTCTCTTTAAATTGGTCAAAACATTTTAGTTTTCGCAAAATTTGATATTATATATATTATACTTTACGTAGAAAAGTCAGAGTTTGATGAACGTACATGTAGAACGATTATAATTATTGTTTTAGTTATATTGTATAAGCAAACGATTTATCCAAATTTTCTATACTACATATTATTTTAAAAGATAAAGATATGTATTTTTATAAACCAAAAAGGTTAATTTGTTATTATCTATTTAATTTTTTTAAGAAATAGCCTGTTATAACGACTACCTTAAAGAACTGTATGATGTATTTAGGTTTTATTTTAAAGAGGTAAATGTTGAAAATTAATATAATTTATCAAAAAAATAATAAGTTTTATACAATTATTTAAAAAAACTCAATTATTTAATATACAATAATAGATAAATACTAGTAGAGTTGGAGTTCAAAATACAGCCATTGGTTAACAAAATACAGGCAAACATTCGATTATTCACTATCAAATTAATTTCTTAAATCCTTTTCAAACAAATTACTACTATCAATTTAAAATAACATATATATATTATGAAACTACATAATTTTTCAAGGACTCGGATGATTGTCTTTAAATCCCTTAGTTTCAAATCAAATAGAAACACTTCCATAACAATGTCTTGCCCACCTCAATTTTATCACTATTGTCGTAAGATTCTTTGAAAAATAAACTTTTATATTACCTTCTTCATTATATTTCTAAAAAATTTGCATGAACTTCACTTTGACGAGTTTGACGTAAAATCTATGAGTTTCTTTTGCGAGTGAAAGAATCTAATAAGTATGTCTGAACTTCACAAGAGTTTGACAGGTAGTCTATGAACTTTTTTTAAGAATAGAAGAACCTAATAAGTAATAATAAGTATAAAAGACAAAAAATATTATTTCTAGTCAAATTGATTTTCACTATTTACCTACCCAGCCAATAATAGCACTCAAATAGAAAATCCATCACATAAAAGTAGTGACAACAAATTTGAAGAAAAAAAAATCTAGTTCTGCTTCTTTAAATAAGAAAACTTAATGAAGGAGAAAGGACAGGGTATTAGAAATTATGAAGTCTAATAGAGTTGTCGTAATTCTTTATATCGTTATACTTATTTTAATGAAAACCTATGAGATTGATAATACTGTATGAGATTGAAAAAGTCTTAACTATGAATATTACCAAAGTGACTAAATATAATAGTGAATATTGAAAATATTATATGAGATTGATTAGAATAAAAAGGAAAGATTGATAAAACAATAATTATTTTTTATTTTTATTTAAATTGTTTAATCTTGGCAAAATATATATTGTAATCTTTTAAATTAGATGTTTTTTAACAAATTTACCATATAGTTTTTTAAAAATAATTTAGCCCTTTTATTCTATAAAAATTTATATAAATAAATTTTTTAAAATATTTGCTATGAAAAAGTAACATATTTTTTATATGTATTGTATGCGGTAGAAATAATGTGTTTAACTTCTCCAATGTGGTTAATCATTAAGAACTATGGTTAATGTATAAATCTTTATACTCTTTTTAAATTGATCAAAACATTTTAGTTTTCGCAAAATTTGATATTATATATATTATACTTTACGTAGAAAAGTCAGAGTTTGATGAACGTACATGTAGAACGATTATAATTATTGTTTTAGTTATATTGTATAAGCAAATGATGTATCCAAATTTTCTATACTACAATTTATTTTAAAAGATAAAGATATGTATTTTTATAAACCAAAAAGGTTAATTTGTTATTATCTATTTCATTTTTTTTAGAAATAGCCTGTTATAACGACTACCTTAAAGAACTATATGACGTATTTAGGTTTTATTTTAAAGAGGTAAATGTTGAAAATTAATATAATTTATCAAAAAAATAATAAGTTTTATACAATTATTTAAAAAAAATCAATTATTTAATATACAATAATAGATAAATACTAGTAGAGTTGGAGTTCAAAATACAGCCATTGGTTAACAAAATACAGACAAACATTCGATTATTCCCTACCAAATTAATTTCTTAAATCCTTTTCAAACAGATTACTACTATCAATTTAAAATAACATATATATATTATGAAACTACATAATTTTTCAAGGACTCGGATGATTGTCTTTAAATCCCTTAGTTTCAAATCAAATAGAAACACTTCCATAACAATGGCTTGCCCACCTCAATTTTATCACTATCGTCGTAAGATTCTTTGAAAAATAAACTTTTATATTACCTTCTTCATTATATTTCTAAAAAATTTGCGTGAACTTCACTTTGACGAGTTTGACGTAAAATCTATGAGTTTCTTTTGCGAGTGAAAGAATCTAATGAGTATGTCTGAACTTCACAAGAGTTTGACAGGTAGTCGATGAACTTTTTTACGAATAGAAGAACCTAATAAGTAATAATAAGTATAAAAGACAAAAAATATTATTTCTAGTCAAATAGATTTTCACTATTTACCTACCCAACCAATAATAGCACTCAAATAGAAAAACCATCACATAAAAGTAGTGACAACAAATTTGAAGAAAAAAATTCTAGTTATGCTTCTTTAAATAAGAAAACTTAATGAAGGAGAAAGGACAGGGTATTAGAAATTATGAAGTCTAATAGAGTTGTCGTAATCTTTATATCGTTATACTTATTTTAATGAAAACCTATGAGATTGATAATACTGTATGAGATTG
>CATIWC010002720.1:0-161672 GCA_948472305.1 Vicia faba | reverse complement strand
CTTTCAAATTAAATAATTTTTAAATTTTTTGATATTTAAAAAAAATTTCAATAAAATAATGAAATATTTAAATTAAAATTTTAAAAATAATTATACAAACTAAATTTTCATTTGAAAATTTTAACGAAAAATTATGTTATAAATTATTTTAAATAAAAATTTTGAAACACTATATTTTATTTTTAAAGTTTTTAAATCAAAATGTTTTTTTTATAAGCAATTACACGCCTCAAATGAAAATATTGCAACATGGCATTAATTGGAAAAAGGCAAAGTAGTCACACATCTCATCTCATATATCAAGTTGAGTACAAAAGCGTGATAAGGAAGAAATGCTGCACCTTTCTAATCCCTTTGTATCTTTGCTTTCATCCTTTCACCAATAATTAATCAATATTTTCCTTCTCTTTATCTTTGTCAAAAAGAAGTGGTAGCACAGAGAGCGTAGCAAGTGTATACCAATAGTATAGTATATAGTATAGTATGTGACTAGTAGAGGTTATGGAAGCATCCAATAATATCCATACGTTACGTGCCTCACACAACACAATAACTTCCCACACTAATTTGCTACGCTAAGAATCTGCGTCTTTTTTGCTATAATTTTATTCCACAAACTTCACTGTACATTGAACCTTTGCTGTAAATGCATGTCACTTGCATATTATACATCACTCTCTATAGATTCTCCTTTCTAGCATAGCATGCACTTGAATCTAATTGATATTTTTCTAATTAAAAAAGACATCTAACTTGTATTTTGCAAGATATTTTTAAAAATACACGTTTCACATAGAATGATTTTGTAAAATTAGTATATTGAACGATTTTTTTTAATAAAAATTACACGTTTTACATCCGGATATGATTATGTAATTTTAAAATTCTTACTTATTTTTTGAATTGTAATTGTAGTTCAATCTTATAAAATTGGTTTGTAAAATAAGAATCGATCTCACGTTGAAAAATAAATAATTAATATGTAATTATACATAATTAATGACATTAAATTGATAATAAATAAATATGACTTAGCGTGTATGAAGATAAATTTGAAAATGTTCATTAAAATCTCACATAGAAAGGAGATCACATTTTAGTAGTATTTATATAAATCAAGTTATCTAATTAGGTTGGATTTTAAGGGTATCCAATTTTGTGGTTAGGTGAGATCGGTTTTGGGCTTAGGTTTTAATCTTATTTGTTTTTTGGTATCCGAAATGATGAAAAATTATTTAATATTATTATTTAATATTAATTAATTTATTAAACGTGTGTAATGTAAATTAATTAATGATTAATTAATAATGTTAACGTTAACTTATATTTGACCACACTTTCAAGTTTTGCTACGATTCTCGCTTGCTTGATGACTAAGCTCCATGAGGGTTAGTTTTTGGCTGGATTCACTCCACTTTCCCCCCACGTCTCTAGCTTTTGGGTCAGATTTTTGCATATAAATAGAGGATTCCTCATCTCATATATTTTACTCCCAGATTTTAGAATATGAAATCACTCTTCTCTCTCTCTCGTCTCCTCTTCACCTTAAATTTTCCTCGCTTGTTTGCGCCATCAACGACTAGTTCTTTGCCAGAAATTACGAGTGATTTTAACACCATCATCGATTGGTCTTCGTGTAATATGAGGGTTTAGTTTTTGACCGATTACCTACCATGCAAGTAGTAATCGTATAGTAGAACTAATTTGTTTTATCCTGGAGGCGTCGTAGTAGTTTGATTGCTTTGTATTATTTTGGGGCATTTCAACAAAATGTCTTAAAGAGAGTGACCTAGTCCACAAATCGACTTGGTAATTTCTTCTGTGGCTATTTTTTCAAAATTGTAAAACATAATTTTAAGACGTTTCTAAAACGGGTTAATAGTCAGTTCGCCCCTTGTCATTTGGGCAAGTTTGAAAATTCCTCTGTAAAAAAAATTAGATTCCCCCCTACCATTTGTAGATTTTCTTGTTTTAGTCCTTCATGATACCCAATCATCAAAATCTTTGATGTGACATGAATCATGTCTATTTTTATTTTTATATTTTTTTAAATGATGTGGCTTTAATTTTTATTTGTTATATTTTTTTTATAATTGCTACGTGGATTTTCTTCACCTTCTTCATCTTCCCTT
This sequence comes from Vicia faba, assembly GCA_948472305.1. Taxonomy (NCBI): domain Eukaryota; kingdom Viridiplantae; phylum Streptophyta; class Magnoliopsida; order Fabales; family Fabaceae; genus Vicia; species Vicia faba. The sequence goes on along the minus strand of CATIWC010002720.1, from coordinate 159,540 downwards.
CATACCCCCTTTAACTCTACATACCTTTTCTTCAACTATTACACCTCAGAAAACACAACAACACATGTTTCTTCTTCAACCTTCTTGTACAACCCCCTCATGAGACACAAGGCCGAGCACAGTAAGATAACGAACCATGCTCTAGGATTGTAATAAAGCTGCATCAGACAAAAAATCTCTTTGAAGTGGAAATCACTGATTTCCTTTATCCCTGACTCCATTTTACCATTTTGATTATTGATTCTTGTTTATCGCACCTCATTATATCATTTGCATGCCGTGAATCTTGTGTTTCCTATGAGTTTATTGATTTAGGTTTTTGATTTAGGGAGGCTTTGATCCGTACGATTGAAGAAAAATTTGGAAAATCAGAGTTTGGATTCAGTTTCTGGTGGAAAAAGATGGGGGTTTGGTGTTGAGAGTTTTGATTTTTGAGGTATCGCAAAGGTGAACTCGCCGAAGAAGACAGGGGTTTCCGCCATGAACCACTGTGAGCCGCCGCTCACCTTGTCTTCCCCGACATGATATTGGCCTTAATAGCTTTTGTCTTGATAAACCCTGGCCTTGTTGTCATACCCCAATTTTTGACCTAAGATCCCATTTTCATTTGCATTTTATACAAAAATTCAAGGTCACGAAATAAGGTCGGTTTTAAACCTCTCACCTTCGAGCATTGACTATGCAGAGATTGTCAAGGGTTTTGAACATTTTTAGCCTATGTGTCACTAACTTCTAATCACATACAAAGGTGTATGTTCGTATTTTCTTTTATTTCATGTGCAGAGACAAGTCTGGATCAAAAGCATCAGGTGTCCACACCTCAATTAAGGTTTTGAGTTTCCCAAGCAAGAAGTACAATTAATTGTGGATTCTCGAAGACTGATTCATCAAGGCACAACCTCTAATCTCAGAGCATGGAGTCTCAAACATCATTCAATCTCAGTTCGATCAAAGATGTCTTATGGAACTTCAGAGGATTGTGTGTTTATTTCCATGCCCTTGTTTGACAAGTGGTCTCAAGCTTCTCCAAAACTTCCTCAAAGCACCGATAAAATTTCATCATCACTAGTTCACATGTGCATTAATATGCCTTAGAGCGCAAGAAAAGATCAGACTATGTGAGACAATTCAAATCACTTCTCTCCAAAGAACAAAAAAACCCTCTTCACATCTTCCTCCAAACTAACCCTGTGTTGGAATCTTTGCGTAGAGAATCCATTGACTGGATTCTGAAAGTGAGTGCTCATTACTCATTCTCACCTCTCACAGTTGTTCTTGCTGTCAGCTACCTCGATAGGTTTATGTTCAGCTTCTGGTTTCAGAATGAGAAGCCATGGATGACTCAGCTTTCTGATGTTGCTTGTCTCTCTTGCTGCTAAAGTTGAAGAAACCCAAGTTCCTCTTTTACTAGATCTTCAAGTTGAGGAAAGTAGATACTTGTTTGAAGCAAAGACAGTAAAAAAGATGGAGATTTTGGTTCTTTCAGCACTTGGGTGGAAGATGAATCTAGCAATACCTCTTTCTTTTATTGATTATATGATAAGAAGACTTGGATTGAAAGATCTTCTTTGTTGGGATTTTCTTCATAGATGTGAGCAACACCTCTTTCTTTTATTGATTATATGATAAGAAGACTTGGATCGAAAGATCTTCTTTGTTGGGATTTTCTTCATAGATGTGAAGATGTTGTTCTTTCTGTCATTAGATCAGACTCAAATTTTATGAGTTGTCTACCTTCTGCTTTGGCAACTGCTGCAATGATTCATGTTTTCAATAATGTTGAGCCTAGTTTAGGACATGAATACAAAAACCAGCTTTTAAATATTCTTGGAATCAACAAAGAAAAAGTGGATGAATGTGGAAAGCTGATGTTGAAACTTTGGTCAGAATATGGAGAAGAGAATGAGAATAAATTGAACAAACGTAAATTTGAATCAATTCTAAGTAGTCCAAATGGTGTAATGGATGTTTCATTTAGCTGTGAAAATTCTAATGATTCATGGGTTGTAGCATCAACGGTTACAGTATCATCTTCATCAGAGCCTTTGTCAAAGAGGATCAAAATTAAGAAAAGTTTCTATTAAACTCTTCATAGTTAATTTAATTTTAACTTTCCCATTTCATAATGCAAAAAAAAGAAGAAGAAGAAAAGATTCATTGCAATTTCTATCAAGTCCATTAAATTACAATTTCATTACATCATTCAAATCAAATTCATCCATACAGTTACAAAAGAAATTTAAAGAATTACAAAAAAAGAAATCTTAAGTCATATTCCAATCTTGTTACAAGTCTTCATGTCATTTTCTCAAATCCTCTTTTACACCAAATTGTTCCAAAAACCTGCAAGGTCATGCTGCTGCAATTCTGCCACTTTCTTGCTGTAATTCTGCCCATAAACCTGCCACTTTCTTACTGCAAAATCTGCCCACAAACCTGCCAAAATCTGCTGCAAAACTAGCCTACAGATTAGTCCAAACAGCAGCCCTGCAAGCCTAACATGCTAAACATTGCATCTAAAGGGAAGGGTAGAAATTTATAGAAGAAAGTAGTGAAACAGAACACACAAATTTGTTCAAACTCAATAACTTTTCCCTCCCAATTCTCATTCACTGGCCTATATAAGAGAGTTTTATTACAGTTAACAGGAGGAGGGAATTAGATATAGAAATCTCACACAATAATCAACAAGAAATACACCAAAAAACTCAGAGAAACGGAAAAAGGAGAAAACCACCAACTTATCTTGGGCAAGAGAAAAAACATCACTTTATTTTCTCTGTTTCTTCCGTTCCACCGCTGCCATTTCCTTACACCAGGCTTGCAGCTTCTTCGATCTCTGTAAAAATGAATGAGAGGACAAAGAAGGCTGGAATGGTTGGCAAATATGGAACCCGTTATGGTGCTAGTCTATGTAAGCAGATTAAAAAGAGGGAAGTTTGTTCAACACACACTATCACAACCAAAGACAGTGACAACTGAAGCAACCGCACAACCAACGCGTTTCAACCTGCAGATTCAAGCGCAACACACAATCCAACACACATAGAATTTCCAAAAAAAAGAGTTGAAGCAGACTAAATAAAAAGATAGATTAAAAGAATCATACTTCTTCAATTACCGAAAATCAACATAAGTAACAACAATTCAACGCATCAAAGTTCATAACCTGCAACAAAGTCTCAGACCCAAATTTGCAGGGGCCCAAAAACAATTTATGACCATTCGAAGTATCAATACGCGAAGCAGGTGGAGGAGAGGTAGGAGAGCATATTGTGAAACAGAAAGAGTAAAAGAAGAAGGTACCGTACCTCAATAATTGACGGTGAAATCCTCCTCGCCGCAGGTAACTTGATTCTCGCTATTTGTTTTCATAATATCCAATTTGTTGTTAAATCAGAGCATTGTTATGTTGTATCATTGAATGATGCCCCTGTCATTTGTTCGATTTGTTAAGGTTAAGAGAGAAAAGATGATAGACTTGTTTTGCATTTCGTTCAATTTCATATAAACAAACGCGGATAGGTTGATAACCGTAACAATTCATCATCATTTGAAGCTACTGCAATAGCTACAAATCTTTTATCTTCATCGTTATCACCTCTCATCAACTCCCGCGAGTTTTAACAAACACCACCATCCCCTTCCCTTCTTCTGTTCATCTGATCGCCTCTGAAAACCCATTTCAAACCTTGCTGATTCTGCGAGCAAGCCAACAATACTTCCTTCTCCATAAATCACCACCCATTGTGACAACAAACACAGAATCCAGAGGCAATCACAAATCAACACATCACACAAAAAACCCTAATCTCTCATTTCTCTTCCATTGTATTTCAGAGCAGCAGTGAACTATACCCGGAGAGAAATGGAGACTCGTGCCTCAAAGAAAAGAACAACCACCATTCAACCACCGTTATTCCATGTTCCCAAAAGGCAGAGGGTTATTTTGGAACAATTTCCAGATCTTAATTTTCCTGATTGTCAACCTGTACAGAAACTCAAGTGTCGAAAAAACCCTAACCTCAACAAATCATCATTGACATCAACCATTTATTTACTTCCTAATTCCAATTTGGATAAGCCTGTTTGTAATAAAAGCAATGCTAAATGTGAACACCAGCATATTTTTGAGCCTTATGTATCTGATATCTCCCATTATCTTCACTCAATGGAGATGCAGGTAAAACAGAGACTAGCGGTTGACTACATGGATAATGTTCATAGATGCATTACTACAAACATGAGGGGAACAAACTAGGGTTATTCAACCCGTGAGATTGGAAGAGAAGACTGGGTCTGAACCTGACCCGGTCCAGCCCAGTGGAGTGGTTTGTTTTTAATTTCATAATTTTTGGGCTTTACTTCCTAAGCCCATCTTGAATTTCTTGTATATACTCCTTATTATTCTGCTCACACCTTTAATATTTAGATTAGTTTATTTCTTTTAGTATTTTTTTCTTAGTTTCATTAATTTAAATTAATTAGTTGAAATTAGAATTACTGTAGTAATTTTGAAATCTTAATTTTAATTTAGTTAGTAAACCTTAGAATTTTAATTTAATTTAGATTTAATTTAATAATTTTAGAATTTTATTTGGTTTAGATTTAGTTTATTAACTTTGGAACTTTCATTTGTTTTAGATTTAATTTAGTAACCTTAGGATTTTAATTTAATTTAGATTTAACTTACTAAATTTTAAAACTTTAGTTTAGTTTAGATCTAATTTAGTAATATTAGAATTATTTTTTATAATCTTAGAATTTGTAGTTAGTTTAGAATTATTTTAGTAAGTAATTTTTAATTTAGTTCAAATAACTTCTTTAGATAATTAGTTACATTCCTTTTTATCTGTATTTAAATATCTCTATCATTTTAATTTCTCGGTGCCTCTTTGTCATTAATCTGCTTTTGTCAGATTTATTTTCTTGTGAAATTCCAAATGCTTATATTTTGCTTCCCCCAAGGAAAAGAATTAAATTTTTTGACTTCATGTCATCGAGTATCTAATACGATTGTGCGAAACCCTTTATATTCTCGCTTCTAAAGTCATGCTCCCAAAAGCCTTTGAAGTGAAGGTGTCAAGAAATTTCTAGTGGATATTAAACAACTTTCCTCTAATTATGTCACCTTTGGAGATGGATCAACAGGTGAAATTAAAGGTATTGGAAGAATGAGTTGTACTGGTGTGCCAAATCTAGAAAATTTATTGTTTGTTAATGGGTTAACTACAAATTTGATAAGTATTAGTCAACCGTGCAAGAAAGGTCTCAAAGTCAACTTTACTACGTTTGAATGTTTGGGTAACTAATGAGAAGAATGAAGTCATCATGAAGGGAGTCAGATAAAAGGACAATTGTTACTCGTGGATTCCTCAAGAAACAAATTTCTCCTCCACACGTTTGATTCCAAAAGAGGTTAAGATGAAATTACTTCAGAAGAAACTTGACCGGTTACTCCTAAAAGGCACGAAGAAAGTCCAACCAAAGGAAGCAACCATAAGTACTCCTAAGCTGGACATGGAGAAAAGAAGAATTTGCATTGAATATGAAGTAAGGAAGCAAACCAAGATATCACTCGCAATGTTGCATAATCAAGTTACTTCCAAAATGTCAAAAGTTCTTCATTTGGCGTTAATGGACTCTAAGCAGGTTAACAGTACTGGTAGAGAGAAATATGTTGGTTTAATTGTTGATGAAATTTCAAAACCTTCCTGGATGAACACTATCAAAGGAAAACATAAAGACATTAAGGAATTATAGAAATTACCGACGGGGAGGAATGCTACAAGTTCTCTATCCTTTCTTTATGTTGGTGTGGTTACAACTGTCAAAGAGTGGGATAAAGACTCTTTGCAAAATATTGACTTGAAGAAGAATTTAATGACATGTAAAGTCATTGGTGGCACTCCTAAAAATGGTGATTGAGTCAAGGAGTGCAATAGGCTTTTTGATAGAAGCAAGAGGTGGATGATCACCTGGTGATGATAAAAATTGTCTTGTTCCCTTAGCTATTGTATACCCTTACTATTATTTCTGAAGGTGGTGCATGTGAATAATGTCCTACAAATTGTTACGACATCGTCCTAATGTGTGAACATGAAAGGTTCCTATTGGTGTATTTTGTATTTTCTCTTGAGGGGGATAAATTATCATCTAAAAGAATTATGGAGAATAGTGGATCACTAGTGTGAAGAAGTCATCTGCTATATGTGGATTCATCATGAATCGCCTTGGTCATCCATTAGTGCAGGGTGGCTCATAGATGGAACTCTGTTAAGTAAGTCCAGTGATGAAATCATACCATTGTTCAAGATGGATTTGGGACATCATCTAAACATATTATGTCTCCAGGAATCAGAATGATCTATATCTGAAAATTTCTCTAGTTCTCTTGGTTATTTTCAAACAGCTATTACTTCAGTGGTTGTTTCTTTGGTGAAATACTAAAAGAGACACTTTTGACCTAGTCCAATGAAGTCAAAGGGGTTGAATAACTATTCTACATGGCTATGTAGTTATGTTTAGTCTCTTTATCCCCAAGAGTGCATTGTATGACTATGGATGTAAAGGGGAGGTGTCCAGGCTGTTGTGTATAGTGTGAACACATTGTTCCTTCATCTAGGGACATGTGAGATAACAATATTGGAACTTTCAATGGTCAAAGAAAGAGGTGGTTCAGTTCATTGTATCTCTCCTTAATTGAGTGGTGCACCGATAACAAGAATTATCCTATATTTCTTGCAAATTACTTGCACTGACTGATTGTTGCTTTACATCAAGGTATCATTATAATTTCTCGGTGTTTAAATATCCCTTATTACTTTTTCAGGTTGTCTAGTATCTTGGTTCCTCTCTGTGTTGTTCATCTGTGTGGCCTTTCATACTCAAGCTCAATTTTTTCATATTTTGGCTAAAAGAAGGGGAGATATTGAGTCTTGATTTGTTATTGGTTTTTGCTTCTGGCTTGCAACAGTTAAGGGGGAGTATGACTTTCTTGGATAAGAGTTTTCTGTTCCTTCATATGATGAGTCTCATGTTTTGGGTATATACAGAACATCATTCAAGATGTTCTAACATATTATCTAGTCTGGTGTTTTTGTGTCACATGAACTTCTAATTTATGATGTTTCTATCACATGGTCTTCTAACTTGGGTCATTCAGGTTAGAATCATTTTTGGTGTTTTGAGGCTGCAAGGAAATTCACTTGGGGTTTTGTGACAAGAATTAGTTTTGAGTTTGAGGGGGAGTAAGTTGGTTGTTCTTGAAGATGTAGTTTATCTTTGTTCTCGTGTACACCAAATGTCTTCATCCTGGGTGTAATGTGCATAAATGAAAGCAATAATGGAAGTGCTATTCTCTAGAGTGGTACTTAGCAGATTTTGTGTTATGGATTGGACTGCTTTGAAGATTTGTAGAACATGATGTTCTTGTCATACCCCAAATTCTCCTTATTGATTTCTAACTAAATTATTCCTTATTAATTTTATCCTTTTTAGATTTTTGTCGAATTATCGTGGGATGTATGTTGATAAAGGGGGTGCGTTTCAACAAAGAGTCCACGAGCATTCTAAATCAGAAAGGCCCATGTAAATTTGTCGATCCATTAAGGTTTTTTGTTCATTTTGTTACAATAAGGGAGGTATGGTCATTTTCTTAACTTAATCAGACCCATTCTTGAGAATTATTGGCCCATAAAAAGTTTTTGGGAGGCCCGGCTTTTAAGTAATTAGTAGTCAATTTCTGACCTTAATTATTCAATTATGTTCATGATAATTATTATTTAATTGGTGTTATTAATATAATAATTAACATAATTAGTGCTATATTGTTAAAATCACTATTACTATTATCGAACTTAGAGGCTAAATTATTATTATTACTATTTTTATTAGTTTTAACCTTTGACTTATTCAAGATTAAAACAAAAAGGGTTTTTGAAAACCTAGTTTGTTCGTTTCAAGCGGCGCCTTGCAATGCCCAAACCCAAAAATCAAGCCCAAAACCTAAAGAACAAATATTGTTTGGGTTAAAAACGAAAGAAACATATCTTTTTGGACTATAACAAACACTGTACAAATCAAACAATAATTAAGTGTATCAAATCCAAATAAAAACAAATCCAATATTTACATCAACATAATCATAACATTACATTGTTCCCTAAATTAATTACAGAAAATCAAGTTATATTACAAGCATATCAATCTGAATCAATTACAAGAAATTAAATCTCCTAATTTATCAATCAAGATTAATTTCTAACACCAATCTATGTTCGGTCTATTTATAGAGTCTAAAATCTAACTGCAAGTGCGGAACCTATTGAAGTAATATAAAGGATTGTTGAACCACAAAGACCAATAGTCAATCTATCAACTATATTGTTAAAAGTTGATTATCTAAGGCGGATCGATTCAGTTGAGGGGATGTGGTCGGTGGAAATAGAACTGACTGTTTGAAATGCTGGTTCACGAAATGTCGCGGTAAGCAAGAGTCGCCACCGTCTTTTATTTTCTCCAACAAGGAAAGGACAAAAGCACAGCAAAATTCCTTTTCGATATGTTTCTCGGTTCGGGAGGTAGATTATAGAAAGGGAAGGTGTTAGCACCCTTTCTATCCGTGGTTATCCACGGGCTCTTAAGTACTTGCTCACTATGTTTTCAAAAATGTTTGCTTTTCTTGTGTTTGTGGGTTTTGAAAAAGTTTGTTTTGAAAACTTCATTTTAACTCTTGTATCTGTCCTCAAGAGTGTATGAAGTATTGTTTGAAAACTTTTGTCAGAAAAGTATAGGTGTGAAAAGTATTTTTGTTTTGAAAGAGCAAGTATCTAAGAACCTCTACCTACTCAAAAGAAATTAAGCTATGTAAATGTCCTTTAGACAGTACTATCCCACTATTAAGAAGTAGGTAGCACCGTCGTTGGAGTTTCGGGTCAATTCGATTATAGGGACATGTGTGGTCACCAAAGCAATAGTAGGACGCGTTAGCGGTAACCCTAATGTCCTAGATCCTTTTTATCCGAGGCAACCGTTTCGAGGCAACTGGATCTTTAGACAGGAGGGCGACCTCTAAAACACCCTATACTCAATGACCACGTCGAGGCAACCAAGTGAGGCGTACCCTAAGAGTGGCATGTGCGAGCGTGTCAGGTTTGATGTTAAATTATCTTTGCACATGTATTATGGTGAGCTACAAGTTGATTTTAATTTTCAGGCAAGTCTTGTCATGCATAGTTAACAGTTAATAATTTGCGGAAAGTAAATTGCGGAAAGTAAATCTACGCTATTACAAGGCGTCGGGTATTTACATCGCCAAAAGCAAACCCTTGAAAAATAAATGCGAGAAAATAAAAGAAAGCGATAAAAAGTCATAATTACGCTATTACATCCTCGGAGTAATTACACAAATATGGTCAAAAATATAATATACGTGCAAATGAAATTAAATCGGGAAAGTCCTTAGGGTTTTGACCCTTTTTGAGAAAGAATGAAATTTTGGTCCTTTTTGCATTTAATTAAACCTAATTCTAATTAATTAAATAAAAGAAGAAAAAAAAGTATTTTTTATGTTTTTTATGTTTTAATGAAAATAAAATAAAAAAGGAAACATGGTTAAAAGTTGTCAAAACCTAATTCTACATGGATTTTATTTATTGTGAAAATAATTACAATTAACCTAATTAAAACAACTAAATTAATTAATTACATTTATTTACAAAAATAATAAATTAAGGTGAAATTAATAATAATAATAATAAAAATACTTGTGTTCAGAATTTACTATAAAAAATTAATTTGTGAGTTAATTAAATAATAATAATTAGTAAATATTAAATGGAAAAAGAAAATAAAAAGGAATAATAAACCAGGGGGGTGATGGCCCAATATGGAGGTGAGAAAGCAACTTTCAGGCCCATTCGTTTGCCAGTCCGTTTGACTTTTTGGATTAGCTGCATGTTAGTTGACTGGGAGTATGGTAGTCACTCACGATTGGCCTTCAGATCTGGGCTTAGAGACACATGGAGCTTGGATGTTTGCAGTACATGGTAGACACTATTAAGGAACCTGCATGTGAACATGTTATGAAAAATATTATAAGAGTTTTGGGGGACCTAGGATTCGAACCCAGGTCCCAATGATCAATACAACAATGCCTTGGCCATCTGAGCTGCACGCTTTAGTCATTAATAATATAAGAAGCAATTATTATATTAGATAATTAATTCATATGCTGCACAAAAGCAAAAACACGCGCGCATTTCAAATGATCCAACCATGAATCAACACGTCATCGTCTTCCTCCTTTGTACCTGCATAAAACACATTAGATAGCGGGGGTTTTTAACCCCCACAAACTGCAACCACGAAAAATAGCGAATAGCTCTGTGCTGAATATAAATATTTCGCGAGGGTGGCTGTGTGTTCGTCTGGTCTCAACGAGTTCAACCATAGGTCTTAAAGGTTCCAATTTTTCTTATACTGCAAAGCCCCAATTTGAAGGCTTATGAACCCTATAATTCATCAATGGCATCTTGTGATTTTGTGCGTCATAATTTAATTAACCTGTACCATTAGCTTCATATGGACTCAAGCAATGTAAAACAAACAATAAATCATGTTAATGATGCATGAATTAAGCTATTCGATTTTCAAAATATCAAGCAAACCGTGAAACTGTTCTTGGTGATTCCTTGAGCTTCAACGCTTGGTTTTGATTCCTACACGTTCCTGGGGACTCCTGCAATGCGTTAGAAGCAATAAAATCCTTTGAATCGTGCTAAAATATAGAAAACAGTTTTCACTTTTCTTTGAATTTTTTCAATATGCTTATGGCTTTGTTTGCAGCAATTTCACGTATGCATGATTAGGGTTAGCTTGTGTATATATAGGAGACTGAAATTAGGTCAAATCTTTGAGCAAAAAATCCATGGAATGATGATTTGAATATTTGATTGGAAATCATATATTTTTGAATCTTCATGATTGGAAAAAGTTGCCAAACTTGGAGATTTTTGCATATTTGATTTGTGCACGAATTTTCCAGCATATCTTGACCACATTTGCTTCACAAAAAGATTGAAAAATCAAATCTTTGTATTTCCTACAATTTAAATTAATTAAAATCAATTAAAAATCCAATTAATTAATAAAAATAAGAAAATAAATTCAATTAAGCTTGATGGGTCGTGCATAGGCCATGGATAAAGTTTCAAGAAGAAATTTGAGGCCCATTAGCAAAAACAAGGTGTTTTGAGCAAAGTTGACTTTTGAAAATTCACAAAATTTTCCCAACTTCTCCAATGCATATCTTGCTCAATTTTGATCATATGACCATGTTCTTGGACATTTTGGAAAGGTATTGAAGTCCTTCAAAATGAGCATTGGATGGGATTTTTCTGATGAACCATGAAAAAGTTATGCCCTGGTCAAGATACAGTTGACTTTTCTATTGTCCAAAAATAGTAACTTTTTGCATCTTGATGATTTTTGAGCCATTCTTGTGGAATCATGATAAAGACTTGATCAAATGATGATTGTGGACTCAACATAAGATGTTGACCAAAAATTCTGACTTTTGACTGCAAAATAACCATTTTGCCCCTGCAGTTGACTGTAAAGCAAATAGGGCTTTTGACTGTGCAAATTGGCATTGTGAGTCTTGAAACTTGGCATGTAGATGCTTGAGAATCCATATAGGCCCTTAAGACTTGATTGAACCATTGAAAACCTCAAATTCCTTGAGAGAACCAAAACCCTAATTTCAGTTGTCTTAGGAGGTGGTTTGGACTGCAATCCTTGAGCAATTTGAGAATGATTCTTGACAAATCTTGAAGAATATGGGAGGGAAAATTTTGGGGTACAAAAGTTGCCCCTGTCCAATCTTCTTAAACCTGAGGATGTAGATTGGCTTGCGTGCCTTTTGTGATCCGAAGGTGGAAGATGATTGAACACTAAAGTGCCCAGAAATTTGCACTCGCATGGTGTAGTATCAACAATGTGATGTCGGGAATGGGCTTACAGATGCCATTTGGAGAGATGATGGATAGGAAGATGGGCTTATAGATGCCATCTGGAGATTGTAATGGATAACTGTGGAGATGGGCTTATAGATGCCCTCCAGGGATGTCGATCGCGTAAGAGATTCCTTAGCGAGAACTTGCATACCTGTAGTTTGTAGAATTGTAACTTGGTAGGTTGAAAGAAAAAACCTGTGTGGGGTTGCCTGATGATGAGTCCGTGTAAAACTGCATCTCGGAAGAGAAGGAACCAGTGTAGGGTTTCTTGATGATGGTCGAGTAGATAGTTGTCCTGTCTGGTTTTAGGTATTAACCTACAATCCGTCGTCCACAGATATTTCCTGGCTAGTTACAGGTGTTGATCTGGAACTTGAAAGGTTGGTTGAGATAGCTTTCCTGGCTGGATACAGGTGTAGATCTCTGACCTAAGAAAGAACGATGATTTCCTGGATAGATACAGGTATTGATCTCTGACCTGAGAATGAAAGATAATTTCCTGGCCTGTTATAGGTGTTGATCTTCAATCTCTTCATGTAGATACTTTCCTGGCTAGATACATGTATAGATCTATAATCAATCACTCACAGATATTTCCTGGCTAGATACAGGTGTTGATCCGGAACTTAAAAAAAAGGTTGGTCGAGATAGCTTTCCTGGCTGGATACAGGTGTAGACCTCTGACCTGAGAATGAAAGATAATTTCCTGGCCTGTTACAGGTGTTGATCTTCAATCTCTTCATGTAGATACTTTCCTGGCTAGATACAGGTATAGATCTACAATCAACCGCTCACAGATATTTCCTGGCTAGATACAAGTGTTGATCTGGAACTTAAAAAAGGTTGGTCGAGATAGCTTTCCTGGCTGGATACAGGTGTAGATCTCTGACCTGAGAATGAAAGATAATTTCCTGGCCTGTTACAGGTGTTGATCTTCAATCTCTTCATGTAGATACTTTCCTGGCTAGATACAGGTATAGATCTACAATCAATCGCTCACATATATTTCCTGGCTAGATACAGGTGTTGACCTGGAACTTAAAAAAGGTTGGTCGAGATAGCTTTCCTGGCTGGATACAGGTGTAGACCTCTGACCTGAGAATGAAAGATAATTTCCTGGCCTGTTACAGGTGTTGATCTTCAATCTCTTCATGTAGATAACTTTCCTGGCTAGTTACAGGTATAGATCTACAATGAATCGCTCACAGATATTTCCTGGCTAGATACATGTGTTGACCTGGAACTTAAAAAAGGTTGGTCGAGATAGCTTTCCTGGCTGGATACAGGTGTAGACCTCTGACCTGAGAATGAAAGATAATTTCCTGGCCTGTTACATGTGTTGATCTTCAATCTCTTCATGTAGATACTTTCCTGGCTAGATACAGGTATAAATCTACAATCAATCGCTCACAGATATTTCCTGGCTAGATACAGGTGTTGACCTAGAACTTAAAAAAGGTTGGTCGAGATAGCTTTCCTGGTTGGATACAGGTGTAGACCTCTGACCTGAGAATGAAAGATAATTTCCTGGCCTGTTACAGGTGTTGATCTTCAATCTCTTCATGTAGATACTTTCCTGGCTAGATACAGGTATAGATCTATAATCAATCGCTCACAGATATTTCCTGGCTAGATACAGGTGTTGACCTGGAACTTAAAAAAGGTTGATGGCAATCATCCCTTGATTTGACTTTTTCCTGAAAAGGCAAAACATTAGTTGCATGCAATGTCATGATGAATGAAATGCATGATGTCATGATGTTCTCAAAAATAAATGGGATCGTGTGATATGATGCGTATATGCATGTATCATGATGTATGAAAATGTGATGTTTATGAATGTATTTTCGTTTGGGAAAATAAATCCTTGACGAATGCCGGGAAATTTGTTAAATCCTGGGCTGATATTGAAGAGTAGAGTTCTTCGTCTCTGCTGGGGATGATGGATGAAGATGATTGCAAGAATAAACCGGTAGGAGAAGATGACTCTGTTGGGGAATAAACCTGGTGAAGAGATTACTCCGCGGGGAATTACTCTGTGGGGAAGAGATGCTTCGCTGAGATTTTAACGATAACTCCGCTGGGGATTCCGTTGATAAGCTATGTTGGGGAATTTGATGAACTCCGCTGGGGATAGGAAGAGCTTCACTGAGGACGATTTTTCCGTTGTAATTTGCTGAGGATAACCCAGTTAGACTCTGGTGGGGGAATAACCTTCTGAATATGGCTGGGGAGAGATATTCGTACTCTGCAGGTGATAAGCTTCCAGCATCTACTGGGGAGATGGTTCAACTCTCCTGGGGAAACTTTTGGACTGCACTGGGGAAGTGGCTCCACTGGGGTGTCTGTATTCCGCCGGGGAACAATCTTATATTTCTGTCGAGGAATATTAAGACTGTCAGGGATGCTTGCTGAGGAATGTCTGTATACTCTGCCGGGGAATATTAAGATCTTCTGGGGGTATCCAACTTTTTCAAGACTGATGGTAGACGAACTCTGCTCGGGGGAGAGTATTACTGACTTGCGGGAGATACTGTGCCCTTTTAGGGCTAATGGGAGACCAACTTTGCTTGGAGTGAGTATTGCTGAGTCCTGCCTTACTCTGTGGGGAGTGAAGGTATCTTGGTCATGTTCTTCAGCTGATCTTACCTTAGTACCTCAGCGGACAGAGCAACTAGATCGCTTAGACAATTCTTATTGCCCTTGTTCCTGATGTCACCTGTAATTAGTCCTTTGTTTCGCATGAAAATATTTGTGATTAGCAATTAATGTCAAATGCATATATCAAAAATGAACATTGGACGTTCTTTGCAAAACAAAACAGATAAAGGAAAAACAATGTGCAATTTGTGTGAAAAATGGACTTGTATTGATTTTGAAATTTGCCTGTAAATAGGCGTTTTGTGTACAAGAGGCTGACGTCCTAGTAAGAGAACGCCGCCGGACAAAATAGAGTTTATACAATTTGTGAAAAGGAAACAAAACAGCTATGTGAAAAATCCCACTGGGTTCCAACTCTGCTATCGCCTTTATGTCTTCAAGCGTCTCATCACTTTGCTGCTTAGTTGGAGATGAAGCTGATTGATTAGTGTCGTCCGAGCCTGATAGTCGATACCGAAGTCTGGATGCAGGGTGATCCAATGAGACATAGTTTTACGCTTATCCCTAACTTTTTCCTGGACCGCCCTTTCGGGTTTTCAGTCCACCGGGATACCCATTTTTGCCCAAGCCGCCTTTTCAGGTTTTCGACTTGCCGGGTGTACAGATTTTTTCATTTTATCCCTTATTTTTGCCCGAACCCTTTTGGTTCGCTAGGAAGCCCTTATTTTTTCCTAGGCCAGTCGACCTAGCGGGTCTTTAATCATGCGTAGTATCTTTTTACTATGTCTCCATTGGCGGGGTGAGGAAGGTCGTCACCGTCCATGGTGGTTAGAATCATCGCTCCTCCTGAGAAGATGTTCTTAACCACAAATGGCCCTTCGTACATGGGGGTCCATTTGCCCTTGGGATCACCTTGAGGTAGAATGATGCGCTTGATTACCAGGTCCCCGACTTGATACTCTTGTCCTCTGACTTTCTTGTTAAATGCCTTGATCATTCGTTTTTGGTACGTTTGACCATGACAAATAGCAGTGAGTCTCTTTTCGTCGATTAGGTTTAATTGATCAAGCCGAGTCTGGATCCAGTCATCTTTTCTCAAACCTGCATCCTTCATGATTCGGAGAGAGGGTATCTGAACTTCGATGGGCAAGACTGCCTCCATGCCATATACCAAGGAAAAGGGTGTTTCCCCTGTTGACGTCCGTGCTGAGGTACGGTACCCATGAAGAGCAAATGGTAACATCTCGTGCCAATCTTTGTAGGTCACTGTCATCTTCTGCACAATCTTCTTAATATTCTTATTAGCTGCTTCTACAGCCCCATTCATCTTCGGCCGGTAAGGAGAAGAGTTGTGGTGCTGTATCTTGAATTGCTCGCAGAGCTCAGTGATTATCTTGTTATTAAGATTGGTACCATTGTCCGTAATGATCCTCTTTGGTACGCCGTATCGACAAATCAGGTTATGCCGAATGAACCATGCCACAACGTTCTTGGTTACGGTGGCAAAGGAAGCTGCTTCAACCCATTTTGTGAAGTAATCAATCGCTACCAGGATGAAGCGATGCCCGTTGGATACCGTAGGTCTGATCTCGCCGATCATATCAGTGCCCCACATTGCGAAAGGCCAAGGTGCTGTCAAGACGTTCAGAGGAACTGGAGGGATGTGCACCTTATCAGCATAGATCTGGCATTTGTGACATGTCCGAGAATGTTAATAACAGTCGGCTTCCATTGTGGACCAGTAATATCCTGCCCGAAGGATTTTCTTTGCCATGGTATGTCCACTGGAATGAGTTCCGAAGGTACCTTCATGCAGATTTGCCATGATCCTTTCTGCTTCAGTTTTATCCACACAACGCAGTAAGGTTGAATCGTGGTTTCGTTTGTACAGAATTCCGTTGCTGAGGAAGAACTTTACCGCGAACCTTCTCAGAAACTTCTTGTCATTAACAGATGCGCCTTCGGGGTATTCTTGAGCTTCAAGGTACCTCTTCACTTCGTGATACCACGGCTTTTATGTTACCTCTTCGGTCTCAAGATCGCAGAAATGTGCAGGTTCATCCAACTTCCAGATAATGATCCGGGGAGCCTCGTTGTCCCATTTGACTTTGAACATAGAAGACATAGTAGCTAACGCGTCCGCTAACTGATTCTCCTCTCTTGGGAAGTGTTCAAAGGTTATCTCCTCGAAATGGGGGATCAGCGTCAATACATACTCCTTGTAGGGAATAAGATTTGGGTGTTTCGTATCCCACTCGCCTTTGATCTGACTGATCACGAGAGCGGAATCTCCGAAGACACTCAGAAACTTGATCCTTAGGTCAATTGCAGCTTGAAGACCCATGATGCATGCTTCATATTCTGCCATGTTGTTGGTGCAGTTGAAGCATAGTCGGGCGGTAAGTGGAGTATGAGTGCCTTTAGGAGATATGATCACAACGCCAATACCGTTACCCAAAGCGTTCGAGGCTCCGTCAAAGTGCATTGACCATCAGGATCCTTCCTCAGGTCCTTCATCCGGTCCAGGTACTTCACAATCAGTTACTACCATGATATTCTCGTCTGGAAATTCAAAGTTCATAGATTGGTAGTCATCCACTGCCTGATGTGCCAAATGATCTGCCAACACACTTCCCTTTATTGCTTTTTGAGTTGTGTATTGGATGTCGTATTCAGTCAAGATCATCTGCCATCTTGCTATTCTTCCGGAGAAGGCAGGCTTTTCGAAGATGTACTTGATCGGATCTATCTTTGAAATCAATAGAGTGGTGTGAGTCAACATATACTGTCTCAGCCGGCGAGCAGCCCATACCAAAGCGCAACAAGTTTTCTCGAGCAGTGAGTATCGGGTCTCACATTCGGTAAAAATTTTGCTAAGGTAATAAATAGCGTGCTCTTTTCGGCCAGACTCGTCATGCTGACCCAGCACGCATCCCATTGAGTTGTCAAGTACTGTCAAGTATAAGATTAGAGGTTTCCCTTCAACTGGTGGCATAAGAATGGGTGGCTCTTGGAGATACTCTTTGATTCTTTCGAAAGCGGTCTGACATTTATCGTTTCAATGTACCACTTGATCTTTCTTCAGTAGCTTGAAGATTGGTTCACAGGTAGCAGTTAGATGTGAGATGAATCAGGCAATGTAGTTCAGACGTCCTAGAAAGCCTCTGACTTCTTTCTCTGTCTTGGGAACTGGCATCTCTTGTATGGCTTTCACTTTGGCAGGGTCCACTTGAACACCTTTATCGCTCACGACGAAGCCTAGAAATTTTCCAGATCTCACCCCGAAGGTGCACTTGTTCGGGTTCAACCTCAGCTTGTACAACTTCAGACGGTTAAACAGCTTCTGCAGATGGTCAAGGTGTTCCTCCTCAGTTTGGGACCTTGCAATCATATCATCGACGTATACTTCGATCTCGTGATGGATCATGTCATGAAACAAAGCAACCATGGCACGTTGGTAGGTTGCCCCAACATTTTTCAACCCAAACGGCATGACCTTGTAGCAAAAGGTGCCCCACTGAGTAACAAAGGTAGTCTTTTCCGTATCTTCAGAAGCCATCTTTATCTGATTATAACCCGAAAAACCATCCATGAAGGAGAATACCTTGTGCTGGGCAGTATTGTCAACCAGAACATCGATGTGAGGCAGAGGGAAGTCATCCTTAGGGCTCGCCCTGTTCAAATCCCTGTAATCAACACACATTCTGACCTTACCATCTTTCTTCGGAACTGGAACCACGTTGGCAACCCACTGAGGGTAAGAAGTTACTTCTAGAAAACCGGCGTCGAATTGTTTCATAACCTCAGCTTTGATTTTCTCGGACATCTCTGGACGCATACGGCGGACCTTCTGTTTTACCAGAGGGCATTCTTCCTTGGTAGGCAGGTGATGAACCACAATGTCGGTATCCAACCCAGGCATATCTTCGTAAGACCAGGCAAAGATTTCCATATAGTCATGCAACATCTGAATCAACCGTTGTTTCACACTAGACTCCAGATTGGCACCAATCTTGACTTCTTTTCTGTCTGACTCAGTACCCAGATTTACCGTTTCCACTAGCTCTTCATGTGGCTGAATGGCCCTCTCTTCCTGGAGTAGTAGTCTTGCAAGCTCACCAGGCACTTCGCAATCATCTTCACCTTCGTCTTCGGCTAAGTTGATCGGATTTTCGAAGTCATAACTGGCAGTAGCAGAGTCGTTACCAGTGAGATCCAGAGTGGATTGGGACCTGTATACGTGAGTGTGTGTAAATATAGCTGTTTTGCAATATAATAAAGAAAGACAAGGAGCACAAGATTTGAAATGCAAAAAACGTCCAATGCTTTTATTAATGATATATGAAAATGACACACAAAAGCCCTCACAAATGAAGCCACGGTGCCCCGGGTAAGACACCGGGCCATAAAGTTTCAAATTATTGTCTGTTTACAAATTCAAAACAACGGAGTTCATTACTGAGTGACAAAAGTAATAGGTATGAAGTCTTTCGCAGTCCAATTGTTCGGTCCGCCGTCAGTCGTAGGGTAGATCCAGCTGTCGAATTCAGATTCCTCCAAGTCCTCTTCAATAGCATTTACTCCCGAGTTGCTGATGAACATAAGAGGTCTTCCAATCCTTGCTTTACGAACAGCCCTCTGAGCTTCTGCAGTGAAACCCAAACCAAACTTGTTAGTCTTCGGAGTAAAATCAGGAAGTCGGCCCCAGTTTGCGCACTCACCCTTCTCAATAACAGCCCGGGCATCTTTTAAGGAAGCCATCTTCAAAGGAGAATCTTCAATCACAATTTCTGCTGATGCCAGTGTCTGAGGGACCTCTTCAAAGTGCTGGAATGGAGTCTCAATGAATTCCCCATCCATCTCTATGTACCGAAACGAGTTGAGGTGGCTGACCATGTATTCTTCCTCCCCCTGCACTATCATAATCTTCCCTCTGACCGGGTATTTCAGCTTCTAATGTAGTGTGGAGGTCACAACTCCAGCCTTATGGATCCAGGGACGACCCAGCAAGCAAGAGTAGGACGGTCGGATGTCCATCACATAGAATGTTGAATCAAAGACCTGAGAACCAACCCTGATTGGAATGTCAACCTCACCATGCACCATCCTTTTGGACCCGTCAAAGGCTCGGACAACAATGTTACTTGGCTTGAGCTCTAAACCCTCACAATCCAGCCTGTCTAGAGCCTTCTTGGGCAATACGTTCAACAAGGAACCGGTGTCAACCAGCACATGGGCAAGAGTAGTGCCCCTGCATTCAATGGAGACATGCAGGGCATCGTTATGGTTCTTCCCCTTAGCAGTCAGATCGGCATCGGAGAAACCCAAATCGTTATCAGCAGTTAAGTTGGCCACACAATCGGTAAACTGATCAGCTGACGTCTCTTGTGGCACGTGGACCGTTTTCAGGAAGGTAATCAGAGCCTTGGCATGGGCCTCTGAACACAATAACAGTGATAGCATAGAAATTTTTGATGGGGTGTGCCCCAGCTGCTCAACTACATTGAAATCACTCTTCTTGATAATCTTAAGAATCTTTTCCATCTCCTGCTTGGAAGCTTCAACAGTGGTTGTCTTCGGTGCCTCCGTCTGGGCAGGCATATCAGTAGCGATCCCTTTGCCCCGAGTGTCAGATGACTCGGCATCAGGAGTAGAAATAGGAGCTTGGTCAGGAAGGGAAGCAAGCACACTGGCAGGTGTGATGACAATAGGTCTCTGGATAGCTGGTGGCGCAATATCTGGTGAGAAAAGCCTACCACTGCGGGTGACTTTGGCAGGCCCGGTGATGTTGCTGATGTCGGTACTAGTATCAAACTCTTGTTTAACTCCAAGCACATAAACATCTGCCCCATAGTGCCACGGGACAGCTTTGTCAGATGTATAGGGGAGGGCCCCCGGAACAGTGATGATGATAGGAGCAATCTTCTGAGTAGACATGATTTTGACAGGCTTCTTTGAGGGAGCCTTAGGAGAGTTGTTGAAAATAGTAATAATGGACACTTCTTCAGTAGGGATAGCAGGAACAACAATCTTCTCGAACAAGATCTCTTTGTTATCCATCAGGTTTTAGACGCCTGACTTCAACAAAGGACAACCAACAGGTGAAATAGAACATAGATGGCAACCTTTACTACATCCCGGAAATAAACCGGCTAGTAACAGGTTCCTCTTGACGGTCAACAACGGAGTAACAATATCATCCACAGATGCTACGTACAGGTCTTCCTCTACAGAATTCACTCCATGCTTGGGCATAGAGCAGTCACAACATTGGGCCTTTCGGGCGCCTCGAACTCTATCTCTTTAGCATCAATTAGGTCCTGAACCTTATTTCTCAGAGCCCAACAATTATCCGTAGTATGCCCCGGGCTGTCAGAGTGATAAGTGCAACGGGCATTGGGATTGTACTTTGGAGATGTTGTGTTTACAACCTTCAGAGCTTCTTTTATAGTTACCAGATTGGTTGACAGTAATTGCGGCAATATCTGGGACAAGGTCATACTGAGTCGAGTGAACTGCCTTTTAGATCTCTCACCTCTTTGTTGGTTATATTGCTGAGGAGCAGCAACAGAATTTGAAATTACCACCGCGTTGACAGCTTGGCGGCGTTCCGGTTTATTCTGTCTCCTTGAACCATAGATAGCACTAGATTCCTTCTTGAACGACTTCTTTTCAATGCTCGAGGAGGCACCTTTCTGTATCTTCCCAGACTTGATACCAGCTTCTATTCTCTCACCAGTCAAGATCAGATCTGTAAACCCAGCAGAAGAATTCCCAATCAGATGGTTGAAGAACGGACCAGACAGGGTCCCCAAGAATATATCCACAAGTTCACGGTCAGTCAGAGGTGGCTGCACCCTTCCAGCAAGGTCTCTCCACTTTTGGGCATATTCCTTAAATCCTTCACCCGTTCCTAGTGACATACCCTGGAGTTGGGTACGCGTAGGAGCGAGGTCGGAATTATACTGGTACTGCTTATAGAACGCAGTAGCCAAGTCCTCCCAGTTACGAATACTGGCTCCATCCAGCTGATAGAACCATTCGAGTTGAGTCCCTGAAAGACTATCCTGGAAGAAATGGATCCATAGATTCTTGTCAGCAGTGTAAGGTTGGATCTTCCTTACATACGACTGGAGGTGCAGCTTAGGACAGGAAGCTCCGTCGTACTTTGCAAAAGCAGGTGCCTTGAACTTATGGGGAATCACCACCCCAGAGGATAAGCCTAGGTCTCCAAAGTCCAACTCGGGCACATGTTGAATCTCCATAGCACTTAAGCGGTCCTCCAGCTGTTTGTACTTGTCCTCAGCAGAAGGGTATTGTTCATCATTGTAATCTGTCTCGTTGTCGGAGATCACGGGACTAGGAACCCTTCTCTCTAGGGGACTGTCTTTCCCTACAGAGGAAGTAGTCAGATCCACCTCATTTTGCAGTCCATTCCCAAATCTGCGTCCAGTGTTGAACAACACAATCCTCTTCTTCTTCTTCTTCTTCAGAATCAGAGTCTTCAACTCCTGTTGACCCTGGGCTAGGCTCATAACCAACTCTTGGAACTGGGCATTCTGGGCATGGAGGGCCTTGATAGCTTGTTCAGTAGTAGGTTCAGAAGTCATGATAATTGCTGAAATAAACAGCGAAGAGGATAAGTGACCTGTAAAAAGTGTACCTGTTATGCATATGATGCATGATATGCTATTTATGCAATGCATTCAAGGGTTCGAAAATTCAAATTCGTTGTAAACAAAAAGGGAACACACGTTATATTAATAAGTAATATGTTCAGTACATCAATGCCTCATGGGCGAAATATTACAAAATACTTAATGCCAAAAGACACTGCGCATCCTCTTTGGAGCGATGTAAGTGTTGAGGGTCTTTTCCTCGTGAAGTAGGCGGGTGAGCTCCAGAACCTTCTTCTCGCTGGCATGTAAACTGGCTTCAAGAGAATTCTTCTCTTCCTTAAGTTGGATCCAGCTCTTTTGCATTTCCTCCCAAGATGTTGGCATGTCAGGATGTTGAATGGTGTACGGGATCTCTCCTTCCATAACTGGCTCTTTGATCACGGGAAAAATGTGAGGATACGGCATCATAAGCTTCTGGGAGCGGGCTCGTACCCACTTGAGGTAAGGCTCAAGGGGGATGGAATTCTTGTGCCCCAGGGTCTTACTATCCACCTTGTTAGGCATCCTCCAAGCTCTGATGAATCTCTGTCGAAGTCCTTGTGTATCATTGTCGAAGTCAAAAACTATGTCAGGAATCAACATGTCATGGGGGCCATCTCTCCAAGCATTTCCAAATTTCCTCAAAGCCAGACAGGGGTTGTAAGTAATGCCTCCTCTAATTCCAAGTAAAGGAACATTAGGAAATTCTCCGCAACGATCAATGATAGTGACATTTTCTCTGGACCGAGAACACCAATGTATATCAGCATGTGTAAGAGTCATTAATTGTTGTGACCATCTCAAACCCCGCTCGTTCTTCAAAACTAATTGTGGAAGGTGCAAAATAAACCACCTTGCCAGGAGAGGAGTGCAGCACATGAGAACACCTCTTTTTCTCATTGTTCGAGTGTAAAATGAGTGGAGGATGTCCCCAAGCAATGTAGGTATGGGATTCCTGGACATGAAGATCTTGACAGCATTTATATCTATAAGTTAATCCGGATTTGGGAACAACACCAACCCATAGACAAGGAGTGCCACAATCTCTTCAAAGGCTTGTAGGTCGAGGGAATTCCAACATTCTTGTGCTTTCTCAAACAGGAACTTGGCCAAGAATCCTTTGATACCACTTATGATTTCCCAATGCCCCTTGATGTCAGATGGTTGCAGATGTAATGCTTGAGCAACCTCTTCAAGTTTTGGTTCCTTTTCCGTACCGTTGTAGGGTAGTTGACTAAGAATAGGAACTTTAAGAAGTTCAGAAAACTCTTCCAAAGTAGGCACCAATTGATAATCAGGGAAAGTAAAACAGTGGTGCAAGGGGTCAAAGAAATGGAAGAGAACTTTTATCATATCTTCTTCAATGTTGGTGTTGACCAAGCTGATGAGTCTACCATGCTTTTCACTGAAGGAAGAGTTCTCGGGAATCCTGGATGTAAGCTCTTTAAGCCGAGGAGGGATCCTTACAAGGTTGACCTGAATTGTTTTCCTGCGGATAATCTCCATGTCCTACAAAACAAGAACAAAGATGAAGATTCGAACCCTTGAAGTGGTTAGTAAGTGCATATGATGCTTTATGATGCTATGATGTTATGATAAAGACACACCACAAGTATTCACAAAAGGCAAACATGATAAGGCACACAAGTCACACCAGACAACCCTTAGAGTTTAGGCCAGCATGAAGTTTAGGTACTACCCTCTTGAAGTTGGTGGGCTCAAAACCTGTCCTATCAAAAGTAACCGGGTTCTAAGGAGCTCAATATCATTGGATTGTTTTCTATGTTCATTGTTTTGATTTAGCCACTTAACTGGCGACCAAAATATTCCAAGAAAACAACCCTCAATGAGTGTAGTATCGAGTATCTACCAACTTCGGACTGCACCAAAGTCAGTCATCTCACTACCCCTAAAGAGACCAGGATGGTCAAGTAAGGTTCCTAAGGTCAGTTGATGCTTCACGACACCACGCGGAGGCCCCGTACTCTCCTTGACTTGACTCAAGGGTTACCTGTACTCACCAAAGTGCCACATCAACGTAGCTACTGCTTCAACCATGTCGGTATACCCCGCACAGTTCCCTCACAATTTGTTGCTACTTCTAAAAGGTTTCCCCAGATCCAGATTAGGATCTATGAAACTCCGATGCAAGCCCACAAATATAAAAGCAAACAAGGCATACAATTGAAAACATAGAATGATCTAATCCTAAGGTACACCTCACTTATTAATAGTGTCCCCAGCAGAGTCGCCAGTTCTATGGTCGGTGGAAATAGAACTGACTGTTTGAAATGCTGGTTCGCGAAATATCGCGGTAAGCAAGAGTCGCCACCGTATTTTATTTTCTCCAACAAGGAAAGGACAAAAGCACAACAAAATTCCTTTTCGAGATGTTTCTCGGTTCGGGAGGTAGATTATAGAAAGGGAAGGTGTTAGCACCCTTTCTATCCATGGTTATCCACGGGCTCTTAGGTACTTGCTCACTATGTTTTAAAAAATGTTTGCTTTTCTTGTATTTGTGGGTTTTGAAAAAGTTTGTTTTGAAAACTTCATTTTAACTCTTGTATCTCTCCTCAAGAGTGTATGAAGTATTGTTTGAAAACTTTTGTCAGAAAAGTATAGGTGCGAAAAATATTTTTGTTTTGAAAGAGCAAGTATCTAAGAACCTCTACCTACTCAAAAGAAATTAAGCTGTGTAAATGTCCTTTAGACAGTACTATCCCACTATTGAGAAGTAGGTAGCACCGTCGTTGGAGTTTCGGGTCAATTCGATTATAGGGACATGTGTGGTCACCAAAGCAATAGTAGGACGCCTTAGCGGTAACCCTAATGTCCTAGATCCTTTTTATCTGAGGCAACCGTTTCGAGGCAACTGGATCTTTAGACAGGAGGGCGACCTCTAAAACACCCTATACTCAATGACCACGTCGAGGCAACCAAGTGAGGCGTATCCTAAGAGTGGCATGTGCGAGTGTGTCAGGTTTCATGTTAAATTATCTTTGCACATGTATTATGGTGAGCTACGAGTTGATTTTAATTTTCAGGCAAGTCTTGTTATGCATAGTTAACAGTTAATAATTTGCGGAAAGTAAATTGCAGAAAGTAAATTTACGCTATTACAAGGCGTCGGGTATTTACATCGCCAAAAGCAAACCCTTGAAAAATAAATGCGAGAAAATAAAAGAAAGCGATAAAAAGTCCTAATTACGCTATTACATCCTCGGAGCAATTACACAAATATGGTCAAAAATATAATATGCGTGCAAATGAAATTAAATCGGGAAAGTCCTTAGGGTTTTGACCCTTTTAGATAAAGAATGAAATTTTGGTCCTTTTTGCATTTAATTAAACCTAATTCTAATTAATTAAATAAAAGAAGAAGAAAAAAAGTATTTTTTATGTTTTTTATGTTTTAATGAAAATAAAATAAAAAAGGAAACATGGTTAAAAGTTGTCAAAACCTAATTCTACATGGATTTTATTTATTGTGAAAATAATTACAATTAACCTAATTAAAACAACTAAATTAATTAATTACATTTATTTACAAAAATAATAAATTAAGGTGAAATTAATAATAATAATAATAAAAATACTTGTGTTCAGAATTTACTATAAAAAATTAATTTGTGAGTTAATTAAATAATAATAATTAGTAAATAATTAAATGGAAAAAGAAAATAAAAAGGAATAATAAACCAGGGGGGTGATGGCCCAATATGGAGGTGAGAAAGCAACTTTCAGGCCCATTCGTTTGCCAGTCCGTTTGACTTTTTGGATTAGCTGCATGTTAGTTGACTGGGAGTATGGTAGTCACTCACAATTGGCCTTCAGATCTGGGCTTAGAGACACATGGCGCTTGGATGTTTGCAGTACATGGTAAACACTATTAAGGAACCTGCATGTGAACATGTTATGAAAAATATTATAAGAGTTTTGGGGGACCTAGGATTCGAACCCAGGTCCCAATGATCAATACACCAATGCCTTGGCCATCTGAGCTGCACGCTTTAGTCATTAATAATAGAAGAAGCAATTATTATATTAGATAATTAATTCATATGCTGCACAAAAGCAAAAACACGCGCGCGTTCCAAATGATCCAACCATGAATCAACACGTCATCGTCTTCCTCCTTTGTACCTGCATAAAACACATTAGATAGCGGGGGTTTTTAACCCCCATAAACTGCAACCACGAAAAATAGCGAATAGCTCTGTGTTGAATATAAATATTTCGCGAGGGTGGCTGTGTGTTCGTCTGGTCTCAACGAGTTCAACCATAGGTCTTAAAGGTTACAAATTTTCTTATACTGCAAAGCCCCAATTTGAAGGCTTATGAACCCTAGAATTCATCAATGGCATCTTGTGATTCTGGGCGTCATAATTCAATTAACCTGTACCATTAGCTTCATATGGACTCAAGCAATGTAAAACAAACAATAAATCATGTTAATGATGCATGAATTAAGCTATTCGATTTTCAAAATATCAAGCAAACCGTGAAACTGTTCTTGGTGATTCCTTGAGCTTCAACGCTTGGTTTTTATTCCTACACGTTCCTGGGGACTCCTGCAATGCGTTAGAAGCAATAAAATCCTTTGAATCGTGCTAAAATATAGAAAACAGTTTTCACTTTTCTTTGAATTTTTTCAATATGCTTATGGCTTTGTTTGCAGCAATTTCACGTATGCATGATTAGGGTTAGCTTGTGTATATATAGGAGACTGAAATTAGGTCAAATCTTTGAGCAAAAAATCCATGGAATGATGATTTGAATATTTGATTGGAAATCATATATTTTTGAATCTTCATGATTGGAAAAAGTCGCCAAACTTGGAGATTTTTGCATATTTGATTTGTGCACGAATTTTCCAGCATATCTTGACCACATTTGCTTCACAAAAAGATTGAAAAACAAATCTTTGTATTTCCTACAATTTAAATTAATTAAAATCAATTAAAAATCCAATTAATTAATAAAAATAAGAAAATAAATTCAATTAAGCTTGATGGGTCGTGCATAGGCCATGGATAAAGTTTCAAGAAGAAATTTGAGGCCCATTAGCAAAAACAAGGTGTTTTGAGCAAAGTTGACTTTTGCAAATTCACAAAATTTTCCCAACTTCTCCAATGCATATCTTGCTCAATTTTGATCATATGACCATGTTCCTTGACATTTTGGAAAGGTCTTGAAGTCCTCTAACCAATGCCTTTGGTACCATGTCATTTGGATTTACCAATCTCAAGTTATGGTCTTTGAATTAAAGTGCATTTTTGTTGACTTTTAAATTTGACCTATAATGTAGAAATTGATAACTTTTTGTGAGAGCATTTATAGGAATTGGAATGTGAAGATGGATTGTAGGAAATGTCATCCTCTTCAAAATGAGCATTGGATGCGATTTTTCTGATGAACCATGAAAAAGTTATG
This sequence comes from Vicia faba, assembly GCA_948472305.1. Taxonomy (NCBI): domain Eukaryota; kingdom Viridiplantae; phylum Streptophyta; class Magnoliopsida; order Fabales; family Fabaceae; genus Vicia; species Vicia faba. The sequence goes on along the minus strand of CATIWC010002720.1, from coordinate 131,831 downwards.
CCCTGGTCAAGATACAATTGACTTTTCTGCTGTCTAAAAATAGTAACTTTTTGCATCTTGATGATTTTTGAGCCATTCTTGTGGAATCATGATCAAGACTTGATCAAATGATGATTCAGGACTCAACATAAGATGTTGACCAAAAATTATGACTTTTGACTGCAAAATGACCATTTTGCCCCTATAGTTGACTGTAAAGCAAATAGGGCTTTTGACTGTGCAAATTGGCATTGTGAGTCTTGAAACTTGGCATGTAGATGCTTGAGAATGAATATAGGCCCTTGAGACTTGATTGAACCATTGAAAGCCTCAAATTCCTTGAGAGAACCAAAACCCTAATTTCAATTGTCTTAGGAGGTGGTTTGGACTGCAATCCTTGAGCAATCTTGAGCAATTTGAGAATGATTCTTGACAAATCTTGAAGAATATGGGAGGGCAAATTTTGGGTTACAACAAGGGAGTATAATGCAAAGGAAATAAATAGATAAAGTAAATTCAGACAAAAGACACGCTAGAATGTAAATCACATTGGTCAAATAACATTTCAATTTGTATTTAATAGAACTACTCATAGGGAAATATTTTCCACTCTTGTAAAGGAACAATTAGATGGGAACTTATCGCTTTTGCTAACTAGGAACCGAGTTTACTCTCTAATCAAATACTTCTATTGTCACTTATAAAAGGGCGCTTCAAGCGTTTAAGTAGCAAACCTATTTTTAAGAAATTAGTTTCTTAACTTAGTATAAAAAGTAGTTCCAACTCAGAATGATTGACATAAAGAGATTCTTGGCTTTCACTCGAGAATCGGATTGTAAACCTATAAACGCGTCTGAAAATAGTTTCAAAATCGTTTTCTAAAAGCGTAAAAGATCCATAATTAACCAGTCAAAATGCTTTCTCCCTTTTTGAACGGTTAAAAACTAACCAAGTTTACTCTTTGAAATGGACGACTTTTGATCTTATCCAAAAATATTAAGTACGGAAAACTTGTGTTAAAAGTTAAAACATCCCCTAAAGTGTTTCTACTTATAAGGTGTTGAAATGCTATCATGACAATGATCCTTACATTCAAACCTTAAAATATTTAGCCAGACATATAAATAAAAGAAAGCATATTAAAGTTGATTGAAATAAACATAGTAATAAAGGCAAGGTAAGGTAATAAAATAAGTAATGCAAGTGCAAGACAAAGCGATTGAATAAAATAAAAAACTTAAATAGAAACCTGCTCCAAATCAGAGTCTTTAAATCTTGGTACAACTGGAAAGTAAATGCTTGAAGTAAAATGGCGGAAAGATTGTAAGTAAAAGATATTCTCCAACCTAATCAAGACTATGGTGCAATAATCCTCCGATGTGGAGAATTATAGCTTTTACACAAGTAAGTATAGGATTAGCGTTGCAATACTAAGTTGAATGACAGAAAATGAAATGAAAACTACTATTTATAGAAGTTATCCAGGATATGCTTTGACAAATATGCCCGCCAACTCCTTTTGGGCGGGAAGAAACTTAGCAAAGACCGCGGCCACCGAGGCCCCTCCGTGGGTGCTGAGTGTGCAGATAGAGAGATCATGGGGGATGCTGAGTTATCCCCTTGGTGGAGTGGGACACATCACGATGTCCCACTATAGCGGCCGCTAAGCTGAACTCCATGTGTAGGATTTTATTGAAAATCTCGATTTATTGGCTTTTTTGCTTGGTTTCCTCAAGAAGAGCTCCAAATGGGCATGTTGCCTGAAAACAAGAAAAATACAAGCATAATGCAAAAAAATAGTACTAAAAATTATGAAAAACATGTTTTATTTGAGTCAAATATGCAGTGCGATCAGGTGTTATCAAATTCTCTCACACTTAAACCTTTGCTTGTCCTCAAGCAAAAACTCTCAGAAGTAGATGAAAAGAAGAACAACATTTACAAGATTTTGAGCTAAAAGGGATTTTAAGTTCAAGTAAGGATGTGCTGATAGGTACTAACTGATCGAACCAAGGATATCGTGATAACACTTTCTGCACAAAAATATGGGTGTGATACGGTGGGAAAGAACTGACTGTTTTTGGAATGCTGGTTTGCGTTTTGCGTTTGTTTTCGCAAAATGTCGCGGTAAGCAAGAGTCGCCACCGACTTTTATTTTATCCAACAAGGAAAGGAAAAAAGCACAGAAAAATTCCTTTTTCGAGATTTTTCTCGGGTTCGGGGGGTAGATTATAGAAAGGGAAGGTGTTAGCACCCTTTCTATCTGTGGTTATCCACAGGCTCTTAGGTACTTGCTCATATTGTTTTCAAAAATGGTTTTCTTTGTGCTTGTGGGTTTGAAAAAAAAGTTTTTATTTGAAACTTCGATTTAACTCTTGCTTCTATCCTCAAGAGCGTATGAAGTGTTTTTGAAAACTTTGTTCGAAAAGTGTAAGTGTGAAAAGTTTTTTTTTTGAAAGAGCAAGTATCTAAGAACTAATCTACCTACTCGATAAAGGAATCGTTCTATGCTTATTTCCTTTAGACAATGCTATCCCACTATTAGCGGGTAGGTAGCACCGTCGTTGGAGTTTAAGGGTCAATTTGAATGAGGTACATGCGGTCACTAAAGCAATGTTAGGACGCTTTAGCGGTAACCCTAATGTCTTAGATCATTTGTTTGAGGAAACAATATCCGATGCAACCATTTCGAGGAAACTATGATATTTTAGACAAGAGGGCGACCTCTAAAATAACCTATACTCAATGACCGCGTACGAAGGCAACCAAGTGGGTGTACCCTAAGAGTGCGCATGTGTGAGTGTGTCGTTTTTAGTTATTTTTATCTTTGTACATGTTAATGGTGATCTAAGTTAATTTTAGGTTAAAACATTCAGTTTTGTCATGCATCCCCTATTATCAAACATCTAACAGTTATATTTTATGGAAAATAAATTGCAGAATTTAAATTACAAGGCGTCGGGTATTTACATCGCCAAAGACAAACCCTTTAAAAAAATAAAGCGATAAAAAATAAATAAAAGTCTTATTAACTATTACAAACCGGAGGATGTGATACGGTGGGAGAACTGACTTGAGGTTTTGCGTTTGTTTTCGCACTTGTTCGGTTTAGCAAGAGTCGCCACCGACTTTTTATTTTATCCCAAGGAAATGTCAAAAAGCACAGGAAAGACCTTTGAGATGTTTTCGTGGGTTCGGGGGGTAGATTATGAAAAGGGAAGGTGCTAGCACCCTTTTCATCCATGGTTATCCATGGGCTCTTAGTTACTTATTTTAGATCACTTGCCTTTGCTTTTCAATTGTGTGAAATGGTGCTTTGTGTGTGTGGTTTTGAAAATGTTTTGAAAAAGATGCCTTGTCTAGGCAACCTTTGTAACAATTCTTTACTCGAATGTTTTACAAAGGTGTTTGTATTTTTGAAAAGATGTTTCAATGTTTTTTTTGAAAGTTGTTTTTGGAAGTTGTGTTGTGATGTGTGTTTGAAAATGGCAAGTGTATTTTGCAAGTTTGATCAAGTAACTAAGAGCTATCTATCCTATTTTACTCAAAGATTTTTCTTATGTTTTTTAACCCTTTTAACACTGTCGTTTCACCATTGCATTTGGTGAACAACCTTGCGTTAGGATGTTTAACGGGACAGGCACGGGTCATCGTATAGACCATGAAAGCAATAGTGTCAAGTGTCTTTGGAAATTTTCCTTAAGGGACTATGATCATTTTGTTTAGGCAACAAGATAGCATCATCGAGGGACTATGATCATTTGATTCGTTTTTGTTTTGCCAAAGACACTCAACATGCAACCATGGACCATTTTTGAAGGCAACAAGCGGGATTACCCTAGAGGTGCAAGTGTGAATTGTGTATTGATTTTCATGCATTTATCTTTGTATTAGGTTATCTGGCGGTTGATTTTGAACCTTTGCATACAAACCCTAATTGCTATACAGTATATGGAAAGTGATAAATTGCGGGAATTTAAAGTCTAAGCTATTACAAATAAGTATCCGGGGATGGGGGTATAAATGTTTACAAATGGGGATGAGTCTCATCAGAATAGTAGTGTCCAAATATTATTTACAACCAAATCGAATCATCGCATTCTCAATGTAAAAATATAGCAAAGTATAAGGATAAAAAGAGAATCAAAAGTATTGTAAAATGCATATGATTATTTATAAATGATCAAAATGTTAACCTAATGTATTAAGTATTTTATTATTAATTTTGTGTTTTTGTTAATTATATAGACAAGAGTTTTAAAGAAAAGAAAAAGAAAAATGTTTTAAGTTAAAGAAAAATATTATTTAGGTATTTTAGTTAATGTTTTTAGAAACTTGTATAAAATGATTCATTAAACAAAAAAAAGTCTTTAAAACAAAAAAAAACTATTATTTACATATTTTTTGTGAAATGTAATAAACATTAAGAAAATTTTGTACAAAAGTTAATATATTGTTTTTCTTAACAAAATAAGTTATATAAAAAAAAGGATATAATGTGATAACAAAAAAAAAGAAGGGTATTAGTTTGTATATAAAAAAAAGAGTGGGATTTTGAAAGACACGCTTGGCCCAATAATGTGTGCTGAAAGAGGACAAGAGGGGGGGTGTATGCCAGAAATTATTGGGCTTAAGGTTTGGAGCATGGAGCTGGCCCAACACGCGTTTGACAATTTTTGTTTAGGGTTTGAGTTGTCTTGCTTCAGAATAGGGTTTGTGTTTGAAAGAACGGCGCCGCTCTCCTTCTTCTTCATCGCCTCTTCACTTTCTCAAACCATGGCTTCTGACTTCCCCATGCCTTAGGCCGCCAGACGCTACCTCCAATCTCCTCCTTCCACGATTGCTCAGGTGGTGATGAAAAGGTATTATTTCGTTCTATCGCGTCTTTTAGGGTTTTCAGATTCTTACATGTTTTATCTCTTACATGTTTTGACCTTTATGTGTTGTTTGTGTTTGCTTGAGGTGTTAGAAAAAGGGAAGAGGGACAATACCTTTGTTCTTCTTTTGGAGAGGAGGCGGAGAGTTTGGACAGGAGGCGTTCTCCGGTGGCCGGCGGGGAGGCTGTGATGCTGGGCTCCTGGTACTTGTATCTTTAACTTTTTTTGGTTTTATGATGAATGTTGTAATCTGAAAACCCTAGAGTGTTGAGTTCCTCTCTTCTTTTCTTCTTCTGATTGCTTGCCTCTGAATATTTGAATGCTTATTCTTTGATTCTGAGATGCTTGCTTTTTATGAAGATGATATCTGAGATGCTTGCCTCAATTGTTTTTGCTTCTGACTTTTCTTTTCCTCTCTTTTGGTCTTGGCCTTTTCAATGATGATGATGATTCTGAGTTGGTGTTTCAGTTGTTGTTGCTGGTTTTGGCTATGTTGTTATGATATCTGGTTTTGGCATTGTTGGAATTTTGTTTGCTTGGTATTGAAACAGGTTTCTAAGCTTGAGACAGGCTTGAAAGGCTTATCAGTTTGCTTGCTTGTTTGAGGCAGGCTTTGACAGGCTCGCTTCTGTTATATGTTTGACAGGTTTTTTAGGCAGTCTCAAACAGGTTTGAGGCAAGCTTTTGTTTGCTTGCCTGAAGGCAGGCTGAAGCAGGCTTGAAGCAGGCTTCTGGTATGAGTTTGTTTATGCAGGTTTGTTTGAAATTTGGTAACTGGTTCTGTTAATTTGTTCACTGGTATAGGCTTGAGGCTTGTAGCAGTTTGTAAGCTTGAAGGCAGTTTTGAGGCTACAGGCTGTGTTATGTGTTTACAACTTTGTGTTATATTTTTCTATGTGTTCTGCCCCCCCTCTACAGTGTTGGATATCTTGTTATATTTATTGTCCTCTAAGCCTGCAAAACTGTAAGCCTCTACTTCTCTCTCTCTTTCTCTCTCCACAGAAAAAGCATATTTTATTGCTTAACTGTCCTTTTTTTTCTGAAAAGGTGTTGGTTGGAAAATGATGAAAGTTTTGAAATATTGCTTGCATTTTGTCTTTCCCCTGCATATTGTACTTTCTTCTTTTCTTTGATGACAGTTTGATAGATTTTGATATCTTTTGGTATCTTCTTTGACAGCTTTGACAGCTTCCTTGGACAGTTTTGTTGACAGCTTCTTGTAACTTAGTTTGCCATTGTTTACACTTGTGACTTGGTTTGGCATTTTTCAGTTTGCACATGTGCAGCTTGTTTGAATTTGTAACTTGGCTGTTCAGTTTGCCTTGTTTGAATTTATGCATCTTTATGCATTTTGCTTAATTGATTCATATGCTTGCAAACATTTTACTTCCCTCTTTATGAACCAAGAAGAGACATCTTCTTGCGATTTGCAGAGAGGACGGACAAACTGATTTCGGCCAACACCTTTAATGATGAGTTTTTGATTAACTGTCTGAAAAATACTTTTCCAAATTCATCTGTGTTTGACTTCTCTTTTTCTGGATTTGCAGGTGAATATTAATTGGGGCAAGGGAAGTAGCAGTAGAAGATGAAGACTTCAAGCAACTTAGGATATAAATTTAATTTATTTTTAATCATTGTAATAAACGTCATTGTAACACTGTAAATAAATTTATTGTATCAAATAAACATTTGTAACAACAATTGAAAATGAATAAAAATCTTTTTTGTCAGATATCTCTTTTAATTCTTCTGCACTTGTTTATTTAATTACTTAAATTTCTTGAATTATAATAATTGGAAGTTATCCCAATAATTTTAACTTAGAAATTATAAATAATCAACAAACGTCCGGCGTTCCAAATAACCAAAAGCATTGCACAGTTAAACAAACAAACGTCCATACGCCTTTCACTTCATTGATTAAACCAACACTTCAAACTCTCAATCAGAAGCCTCAGCTTCTATCCCAGATTTTTAGACTTTGAGAAACAAACAGGAATCTTGAACAAGCGTCAAAATCATGTGACTGTCAAATGAAATGTTGTGGATTCAATTCCTTCTGAGGAGGCGTGCGCAAACCCTAATGTTGGATTTACTGTCAAAGAAACGTCCGCCTGATCAAACCCTGAGCCAAACTCCACCAAATCACTAAAAAACCCTAATAATCTGCTTGGACTGATTCAAAAGTTAATGGAAACCCTAATTTTGTTTGATTGATAAGAAAAGTCTGTTTGACCGATTCTTGAGCCAATCTGAAAAATCAGGAAAAGCCCGAAGCTGTGATTTCTTGTGAAAAAGAGAGAGAGAAAATTTTGGGGTACAACAGTTGCCCATGTTCAATCTTCTTGAACCTGAAGAGTTAGATTGGCAGTTTTTGCCTTTCGCGACTCGAGGGTAAAAGGAGATTGGACACTAGAGTGCCCAAAAAATTTGCACTCGTTAAAGCGTAGTTTGAGAGAATGGGCTTAAAGATGCCATTTGGAGATGGGCTTAAAGATGCCATCTGGAGATGTGACAGAATCTTGTCAGGGGATGGGCTTAGAGATTCCATCTGGAAATTATTGGTAGGAGGATGGGCTTATAGATGCCATCTGAAGGTGATTGTATCTTGTTGGAGATGGGCTTGTAGATGCCATCCAAGAATGTTTGTTGAACTGTATGTCGTTGATGAGTGGGTGAGTGTCAGAAAGGTATCCATGTTTGGAACATCTTTGAACTGGGGATCTGAATAAGCAATGAATTGACATCCATGTTTGGAATCATCCATAAACTGTTTTCAGTAGTTGAATCTGAACAAGCGATAGATTAACATCCGTGTTTGGAGAATCCGTAAACTATTTTCAGAAGTATTGAATCTGAATAAGCGATAGGTTAACATCCGTATCTGGAGAACCCGTAAACTGTTTTCAGAGGTCTTGGATCTGAACAAGCGATAGGTTAACATCCGTATCTGGAGAACCCGTAAACTGTTTTCAGAGGTCTTGGATCTGAACAAGCGATAGGTTAACATTCGTATCTGGAGAACCCGTAAACTGTTTTCAGAAGTCTAAGCTTATCAATCTTATCCTGAAAAGGGTAAAATATTAGCTGAAACACAAAGTTATGTTGCATGAAATGTATGATGCAATGTATGTTATATCAATGTTTATGATATGAATGTAATGGATGTGCATGTAAGCTAAGTAGCTGTCTTGCTGAGGAAGACGAATCCTGGATAATGCAATCTTTGACTGCTGTCGGGGAAAGTAAATCCTTGACTGCTGCTGAGGATTGAAAATCCTTTGATCGTTGAAAATGAGAAGTCCTGGGACCGCTGTTGGGGAATCAGGAGCTTGGGTTGTATGACAATCTACTAGGGATTCTTGTCTTGAGGAGATCTTCACCGGGGAATATCTGAATACCCTGTGAGGAATTGAGAATGAGAGTCTTCATTCTTCACTGGGAATTTGAATTCTGTGGGGAATAGCCACACTGTTGAAAGGTAGCTATCCTGTCGGAGAGTAAAACTCGGGATTCTGGGAAAAGCTTATTCCTGTCTGGAAGAAGTTCAGGTTTAGGTCGTATGCCACTTTAAGAATGAGAATCTTCAATTTTTCGGGAATATCAGGAACTCGGGTTATATGCCACTTTGAGAATGAGAATCTTCATTCTGTTGGGGATATCAGGAGCTTGGGTGTATGCCAATCTACTGAGGTTTTAAGGATGAAAATCTTCATTCTGTTAATGGTCAGAAATTGGGAGTATACCAATCTTCTGAGGTTTCAAGGATGAGAGTCTTCATTCTGTTAGGGGTCAGAAATTGGGAGTATACCAATCTTCTGAGGTTTCAAGGATGAGAGTCTTCATTCTTGAGAAAAACAGATTTTAGGAGCTTCATTTGTCCGTTATCTTGTTGGTGGTTGTAATTTCCAGCAGGTGATGAAGGAAATTTGACGATGCTCGTAATTTCCAGCAGGTGATAAAGGAAATTTTGAACGACCTTGAATTCCAGCAGGTGATGAAGGAATCTTTGACGATTACTACTCCAAAAGGTGATGAAGGAATCTTTGACGATTACTACTCCAAAAGGTGATGAAGGAATCTTTGACGATTACTACTCCAAAAGATGAAGGAATCTTTGACGATTACTACTCCAAAAGATGAAGGAATCTTTGACGATTACTACTCCAAAAGATGAAGGAATCTTTGACGATTACTACTCCAAAAGATGAAGGAATCTTTGACGATTACTACTCCAAAAGATGATGGAATCTTTGACGATTACTACTCCAAAAGATGAAGGAATCTTTGACGATTACTACTCCAAAAGATGAAGGAATCTTTGACGATTACTACTCCAAAAGATGAAGGCTTTTATTTGTCGATCAATCTGCATATGTTAAGAATGTTGTTGAAATGTAATTTTGTTTTGGAGAATAAATCCTTGACAAATGTTGGGGAAATAAACCCATGACTGCTGGTCTGTTAGAGAGGTGACAAACTTCACGAGGACGCTTGAATTTCTTTTCAGAAAGATTACGGAGAGGTTTCATCACTGCCCCTAGTATCAGATGCTTGTGATATTGCCAGGAAACTTGGACTGCACGTAACCCTTTGACGAGATTGACGTTTAAATGCCCCAAGTGATGGTGACGGAGACTTGCCCCAGGTTAATCTATAATTGAGAGATTTGTTGAAATCTTGACTGGACTGCCCCAGGTTAACTGAACTTTGAAAGATTTGTTGAAATCTTGACTCAGCTGTCCCAGGTTTTTTGGACAATGCCATGCCAAGTCACCTTTTATTGATAGGATATTTTTGCAACAAAAGTGTCATCCCACTTGAAGTGATTTTGTTCATTGAGAGAGCTTTCGTTCATCGGAACATTCACTGTGTGAATTTCTTCGCTGTCAAACAAATAGCTATATGCAAACAATGATATTCAAATAATGCAAAGTTTATGCTTGTCTCGAAGTTTTGAAAAATGCGTTTTTAGCAGAAAACTTTTTATAAGACAAATTCAACACAAGATTTTTAGGGCAAAGCCTTACAGGAGTTAGGATACCTTTTATAACAGTATGCTTTCGAACTAACCCATGCTTCAATTAGGACTTTTGAAGGGTTTTAACGTGGCTTGGTTCACGGTTTAAGAAACAAAGGATAAAGGCTCAAAGTATATTTGTACCCACCCGCTCTTCGTGATGTCCTTCAGTCCTAAACTCAGTTAATTGTGCGTCGAACTCTATTCGAATTTGGAACGACTTTTTGGTGATGGTTCACATCAGATGAATTTTATGGAAGGCAGTCATCATTCTCTTTTTTTTTTGCAACATTTTTCATGTTGTTGAGGATTTGTAATGACCTCTTTCTTTTGATTTGTTATCCCTAACTTTTGCATGAATGTTCCTGTTTTTGAGGTTACAGTCAACGGGATGCCCCAACTTTCTTAAGCCTCCTTTATAGGTTTTGGCTTAGTGGGATTTTCTCTTTTGAGAGATAATGACTGCCTATGAGATAAGGAACCATCATTGTCTTTTGATTCCAAAGGAATGTTTTTGATGTTATTCGTTGTATTACGAACTGAGAGTTTGCGACTTCAATGCGCGTCTTTCTTTTTTTTGAATTAACTGAGAGACTACCCTGCCCCAGGTTTAAATCAAAGGTTTCAATTTGTGTTAAAAACAAAAAACTCCTACTTCTTTGGCTCGAAGGGGTTGACTAGGGATTATCTTCCTTATAACTCCAGTGTTTAGGATTTGAAAGAAATGCATGTACATCGTCAGCAAGGTCTGTTCAAAAGCATACTGTATGAGATTATGGCATTGTTTCGTCATCCTCCCTCTAAAGGCTTGTAGCTTTTTATCAAGAGTTGAATATCATAAAGAAAACACAAGAATAGTGAAAACGAGTAGATGAATTCAAGACAAACATATGCAATGCATTAATGAAACAGAGTTTGACATTAAAAGATAATTGTTTGAATAACAAAGAGATTACAACTTGAAAATTCAAATGAAACAAAAGCCTCTTGGTTCGAACTTTGTCATTTCAGGTGGAGAACCTTTGGCAGAAGAATTTAGTCTGGCCATCTTGTATGAACTCCAGCATTCCTTCGTCGACCAGGTTTTGAATTTTGTACTTCAACGCCCAACAATCGTTTGTATCATGTCCAGGACTATCAGAATGATAGGCACACCTGGCATCTGGATTGTAGCTGGGAGAAAAAGTTTTGGGGTTCGGATGAGGGTTTATCACCATAATCAGATTCATCTTCAACATGTGCTGCAACGCTTGAGACAACGGCATGTTGATGTTGGTGAGTTGCCTTTGAAGTATTTCCCCCTTTGGCTGATTATCCGGTTGATGTTGACGAAGTCGTTGCTGGGCTCGTGATGTGGAAGCAAAGTGAGAAGGTCTTCTCTCCTTCAAACCGGTTTCTTGTCTCATGGGAAGCTGAGCAAGGCCTTGATTTCCGATCCTGATTGTTTTCCCCATACGGTTGCAGCCGTCTTGACGAAATTTATTGATAATGGTTCCCAGCTCTTCTTGTCTTCGGGCTAGGCCTTGGATAAGAGCCATCTGCCCTAGCATCTGGGTTCTCATTGCTTCAACCTCAGGTTGCAGTTGTTCCAACTGTTTGTCCTTATTGTCTTCCGAATTTTTCTCGGCCAGGTTCCTAGCGAGAAGTACTTTAAACTCTTCCTGCCCCTTGGATAGGTTCAAGAACATCTCTTGAAGTTGAGCGTTTTGAGCCTGGATGCCCTTGATAGTCTGCTCCAGAGCCATCTCTACTGAAATAAACAGTAGGAGAATAAGGAAACCTGAAAAGGGAAATCTGTTATGATGCAATGCATGATATGTGAATGCATGTTTTCAAGGATCTCTCGGGGTAAACACAAGAAAATGTTAGAGGTTGAACTTCGATCAACATTTTTGATTGGAGAACTTTGTATCGGTGGATGTCTTTCCACGAGAATCAAGCTCACCATGTCAAGTGGGTCATAGCCCCTGATTCAAGTTGTTGCACTTGATCTTTGATGGCATTTGTTTAGAGGAGAAACCTCTTGTCCTTTGGTAGACGTTTGGTTCAACGTGACCCTGCATCAAAAGACCCTCGAGATCCTTGAAATGGTTATTATAAATGCTATGGTATGATGCTATGATGTTATGTACATGTATGCAAAAACAAGTAAGTGTATATACAGGTAATCATATTCACACAAAGCAAAAAAGTCCTTAGGTTTAGGCTTGCATGGGGTTCGTAGGTAAGTACCCTCTTTAAGTTAGTTGGCTCATCCTGTCCTAAAATAGAAACCGGGTTCTAAGGAGCTCAATATCACTGGATTATTTTCTGTGTTCATTGTTTTGGTTTAGCCACTTAACTGGCGACCAAAATATTCCAAGAAAACAATCCTCAATGAGTGTAGTATCGAGTATCTACCAACTTCGGACTACACCAAAGTCGGTCATCTCACTACCCCTAAAAAGGCTAAGATGGTCAAGTAAGGTTCTAGAGTTCGTTAGTGCTTCATGACATCGCTCAGCGGCCCCATATTCTCCTTGACTACTCAAGGGCTACCGGTACTCACAAATATGTCACACTAACATAGCTACTGCTTCAACCATGTCGGTATATCCCACACAGTTCCCTCACAGTTTATTGCTATTTACCTAAAAAGGTGCCCCCAAATCCGGGTGTAGGATTTACAACAAACCCAAACAAGGAACCCAAAAAGTAAAGCAATCAAAGCAATCAAAGCAAGGATGTAAAGGTGATCTAAAACCCTAAGGTAACCCCACTTTTAGAAGAATTCCCCAGCAGAGTCGCCAGTTCTGTGATACGGTGGGAGAACTGACTTGAGGTTTTGCGTTTGTTTTCGCACTTGTTCGGTTTAGCAAGAGTCGCCACCGACTTTTTATTTTATCCTAAGGAAAGGTCAAAAAGCACAGGAAAGACCTTTGAGACGTTTTTGTGGGTTCGGGGGGTAGATTATGAAAAGGGAAGGTGCTAGCACCCTTTTAATCCATGGTTATCCATGGGCTCTTAGTTACTTGTTTTAGATCACTTGCCTTTGCTTTTCAATTGTGTGAAATGGTGCTTTGTGTGTGTGGTTTTGAAAATGTTTTGAAAAAGATGCCTTGTCTAGGCAACCTTTGTAACAATTCTTTACTCGAATGTTTTACAAAGGTGTTTGTCTTTTTGAAAAGATGTTTCAATGTTTTTTTTGAAAGTTGTTTTTGGAAGTTGTGTTGTGATGTGTGTTTGAAAATGGCAAGTGTATTTTTCAAGTTTGATCAAGTAACTAAGAGCTATCTACCCTATTTTACTCAAAGATTTTTCTTATGTTTTTTAACCCTTTTAATAGTGTCGTTTCACCATTGCATTTGGTGAACAACCTTGCGTTAGGATGTTTAACGGGACAGGCGCGAGTCATCGCATAGACCATGAAAGCAATAGTGTCAAGTGTCTTTAGCAAATTTCCTTAAGGGACTATGATCATTTTGTTTAGGCAACAAGATAGCGTCATCGAGGGACTATGATCATTTGATTCATTTTTGTTTTACCAAAGACTCTCAACATGCAACCATGGCCCATTTTTGAAGGCAACAAGCGGGATTACCCTAGAGATGCAAGTGTGAATTGTGTATTGATTTTCATGCATTTATCTTTGTATTAGGTTATCTAGCGGTTGATTTTGAACCTTCGCATACAAACCCTAATTGCTATACAGTATATGGAAAGCGATAAATTGCGGGAATTTAAAGTCTAAGCTATTACAAATAAGTATCTGGGGATGGGGGTACAAATGTTTACAAATGGGAATGAGTCTCATCAGAATAGTAGTGTCCAAATATTATTTACAACCAAATCGAATCATCGCATTCTCAATGTAAAAATATAGCAAAGTATAAGGATAAAAAGAGAATCAAAAGTATTGTAAAATGTATATGATTATTTACAAATGATCAAAATGTTAACCTAATGTATTAAGTATTTTATTATTAATTTTGTGTTTTTGTTAATTATATAGACAAGAGTTTTAAAGAAAAGAAAAAGAAAAATGTTTTAAGTTAAAGAAAAATATTATTTAGGTATTTTAGTTAATGTTTTTAGAAACTTGTATAAAATGATTCATTAAACAAAAAAAAGTCTTTAAAACAAAAAAAAACTATTATTTACATATTTTTTGTGAAATGTAATAAACATTAAGAAAATTTTGTACAAAAGTTAATATATTGTTTTTCTTAACAAAATAAGTTATATAAAAAAAGGATATAATGTGATAAAAAAAAAGAAGGGTATTAGTTTGTATATAAAAAAAGAGTGGGCTTTTGAAAGACACGCTTGGCCCAATAATGTGTGCTGAAAGAGGACAAGAGGGGGGGTGTATGCCAGAAATCATTGGGCTTAAGGTTTGGAGCGTGGAGCAGGCCCAACACGCGTTTGACAATTTTTGTTTAGGGTTTGAGTTGTCTTGCTTCAGAATAGGGTTTGTGTTTGAACAAACGACGCCGCTCTCCTTCTTCTTCATCGCCTCTTCACTTTCTCAAACCATGGCTTTTGACTTCCCCATGCCTTAGGCCGCCAGACGCTACCTCCACTATCCTCCTTCCACGATTGCTCAGGTGGTGATGAAAAGGTATTATTTCGTTCTATCGCGTTTTTTAGGGTTTTCGGATTCTTACATGTTTTATCTCTTACATGTTTTGACCTTTATGTGTTGTTTGTGTTTGCTTGAGGTGTTAGAAAAAAGGAAGAGGGACAATAACTTTGTTCTGCTTTTGGAGAGGAGGCAGAGAGTTTGGACATGAGGCGTTCTCCGGTGGCCGGCGGGGAGGCTGTGATGCTGGGCTCCTGGTACTTATATCTTTAACTTTGTTTGGTTTTATGATGAATGTTGTAATCTGAAAACCCTAGAGTGCTGAGTTCCTCTCTTCTTTTCTTCTTCTGATTGCTTGCCTCTGAATATTTGAATGCTTATTCTTTGATTCTGAGATGCTTGCTTTTGATGAAGATGATATCTGAGATGCTTGCCTCAATTGTTTTTTCTTCTGACTTTTCTTTTCCTCTCTTTTGGGCTTGGCCTTTTCAATGATGATGATGATTCTGAGTTGGTGTTTCAGTTGTTGTTGCTGGTTTTGGCTATGTTGTTATGATATCTGGTTTTTGCTTTGTTGGAGTTTTGTTTGCTTGGTATTGAAACAGGTTTCTAAGCTTGAGGCAGGCTTGAAAGGCTTATCATTTTGCTTGCTTGTTTGAGGCAGGCTTTGACAGGCTCGCTTCTGTTATGTATTTGACAGGTTTTTTAGGCAGTCTGAAAATGGTTTGAGGCAAGCTTTTGTTTACTTTCCTGAAGGCAGGCTGAAGCAGGCTTCTGGTATGAGTTTGTTTATGCAGGTTTGTTTGAAATTTGGTAACTGGTTCTGTTAATTTGTTCACTGGTACAGGCTTGAGGCTTGAAGCAGTTTGTAAGGTTGAAGGCAGTTTTGAGGCTACAGGCTGTGTTATGTGTTTACAGCTTTGTGTTATATTTTTCTATGTGTTCTGCCCCCTTCTACAGTGTTGGATATCTTGTTATATTTATTGTCCTCTAAGCCTGCAAAACTGTAAGCCTCTACTTCTCTCTCTCTCTTTCTCTCTCCACAGAAAAAGCATATTTTATTGCTTAACTGTCCTTTTTTTATGAAAAGGTGTTGGTTGGAAAATGATGAAAGTTTTGAAATATTGCTTGCATTTTGTCTTTCCTCTGCATATTGTACTTTCTTCTTTTCTTTGATGACAGTTTGATAGCTTTTGATATCTTTTGGTATCTTCTTTGACAGCTTTGACAGCTTCCTTGGACAGTTTTGTTGACAGCTTCTTGTAACTTAGTTTGCCATTGTTTACACTTGTGACTTGGTTTGGCATTTTTCAGTTTGCACATGTGCATCTTGTTTGAATTTGTAACTTGGTTGTTCAGTTTGCCTTGTTTGAATTTATGCATCTTTGTGCATTTTGCTTAATTGATTCATATGCTTGCAAACATTTTACTCCCCTCTTTGTGAACCAAGAAGAGACATCTTCTTGAGATTTGCAGAGAGGACGAACAAACTGATTCCGGCCAACACCTTTAATGATGAGTTTTTGATTAACTGTCTGAAAAATACTTTTCCAAATTCATCTGTGTTTAACTTCTCTTTTTCTGGCTTTGCAGGTGAATATTAATTGGGGCAAGGGAAGCAGCAGTAGAAGATGAAGACTTCAAGCAACTTAGGATATAGATTTAATTTATTTTTAATCATTGTGTTGTACCCCAAAATTTCCCCTCCCATATTCTTCAAGATTTATCAAGGATCACCTTCAAATGGTTCAAGACCACTCAAGGGTTGCACAATCCAAATGCCTCCTAAGCCAGTCAAAATTAGGGTTTTGGTTCCTTCAAGGAATTGGAGGTTTTCAATGGTCCAATCAAGTCCCATAGGCCTATATATATTGTCAAGCATCTACATGTCAAGTCTCAAGACTCACAGTGTCAAATTCCACAATCAAAAGCCCTATTTGATCCACAGTCAACTGCAGGGGCAAAATTGTCATTTTGCAGTCAAAAGTTAAAATTTTTGGTCAACATCTTATTTTGAAGCAACAATCATCATTTGATCAAGTCTTGATCATGATTCCACAAGGATGGCTCAAAAATCATCAAGATGCAAAAAGTTGCTATTTTTGGACAGTAGAAAAGTCAACTGTATCTTGACCAAGGCATAACTTTTTCATGGTTCATCAGAAAAATCCCATCTAATGCTCATTTTGAAGGGGGTGACATTTCCTACAATCCATCTTCACACTCCAAGTCCAAGAAATGCTTTCACAAAAAGTTATCAATTTCTACATTATAGGTCAATTTCAAAAGTCAACAAAAATGCACTTTAAGTCAAAGACCATAACTTGAGATTGGTAAATCCAAATGACATGGGACCAAAGGCATTGGTTAGAGGGCTTCAATACCTTTCCAAAATGACCAAGAACATGTTCATATGATCAAAATTGAGCAAGTTGTGCAATGGAGAAGTTGGGAAATTTTCATGAATTTGCAAAAGTCAACTTTGCTCAAAACACTTTGTTTTTGCTAATGGGCCTCAAATTTCTTCTTGAAACTTTATCCAAGGCCTATGCACGACCCATCAAGCCTATTTGAATTTATTTTCTTATTTTTATTAATTAATTGGATTTTTAATTGATTTTAATTCATTTAATTAATTTAAATTGTAGGAAATTCAAAGATATGGTTTTTCAATCTTTTTTTGAAGCAAGAATGACCTAATCAAGCTGGCAAATTCGTGTGCAAATCAAAGGGACAAAAATCTCCAAGTTTGGAAAGTTTCTTCAATCAAAAAGATTCAAAAAGATGTGATTGCAAATCAAATATTCAAACCATCATGCAATGGATTTTTTGTGCAAGATTTAACCTAATTCTCTTGTACTATATATACACAAGCTAAACCTAATGCCATGGACGTGAAATTGTTGCACACAAAGCCATAGCAACTTTGAAAAAAAACTCAAGAAACTTGAAAACTGTTTTCCAGGTTCCAGGCCAATTCAAGAACTTTTATGGATTCAAACAAGTTGCTGGGAGTGTGAGGAACGTTTTGCAATCAAAACCACACGCTAAGGCTCAAAGAATCACCAAGAACAGTTTCACGGTTTGCATACTTTGTCCATAATCGAATAGCTTAATTCATGCATCATTAACGTGATTTTTTGTGTGTTTTGCATTGCTAGAACTCACAGGAAACTAATGGCATAGTTTAATTGCATTGAAACACCCAAAATCCAAAAATGCCATTGATGAAATTTAGGGTTCATAAACATTCAAATTAGGGCTTTGCTGTACAGGAAAAATCAAGCCTTGAGAGTCCCATGGTTGGAACCGTTGTATCCAGACGAACACAAAGCCATGCTCGCGAAATATTTCTATTAACCACACTGCTATTCGCTATTTTTCGTCCTTGCAGGTTGTGGGGGTTAAAAACCCCCGCTATCTAACTGTGTTTTTTACAGGCAAACGAGGAAGATGAAGGCGTGTAAGCGTATCATTGGTTGGTTCAAATAAAACGCGCGCTTGTTTTGTGTTTCAACATATTTATTAATTTTTATATATTATAATTTCTTCTTATTCTTATAACAAAGCGTGCAAATTGGTGGAGTGGTTGGGCAGGTGTTCAATAGGCGTTGGGACCTGGGTTCGAATCCCAGGTCCCCCAAATAATTGTTTCTATTTTTTCTTAATGTGATCTCATGCAAGCTTCAAAAAGTAGTCTATCATGCATCCCAGGCATCCAAGCGCCAAGTGGCCACACCCACAAATCCAATGGCCATGAGATGTTGACCATGGTGTTCCCAGTCAACCAGCGTCTTGGACGATCCAGAAAGTCAGAAGGGCTTGAGTGCTATTGGGCTTCAGATTGCTAACAAACCTCCTTGCTAGCCCATCACCCCCTGGTTTATTTTTTCTTTTATATTTCAATTTCTATTTAATTCTTTTAATTATTATTATTATTAGTATTTAATTAACAAATTAATTATTTTCATAATAAATTTAGAATATTAATATTATTATTATTATTATTATTATTATTTATTAATTACACTTTTTTTTTTGTAAATAAACACTAACAAATTAATTTAGTTTAATTAGGTTTAATTTTGACTTTTTCATAATAAATAAAATAAATTTAGAATTAGGGTCTTCTCGACAACTTTTAATTTCTTTTATTTTTATTTTCATTAAAACATAAAAAAATAAAAAATACTTTTTTTCTTTTAATTATTTAATTAATTAGTTTTAGGTTTAATATTTAATTAATTGCAAAAAGGACCAAAATTCCATTCTTTCTCAAAAAAGGGTCAAAACCCTAAGGACTTCCCCGATTTAATTTCTTTGCGCGTATATTAATTTTTGAAAATATTCATGTATTTGCTCCGAGGATGTAATAGCGTAATTAGGACTTTTATCGCTTTCTTTATTTTCTCGCATTTATCTTTTCAAGGGTTATGTTTTTGGCGATGTAAATACCCGACGCCTTGTAATAGCGTAGATTTACTTTCCGCAATTTATTTTCCGCAAATTATTAACTGTTAACTATGCATGACAAGACTTGCCTGAAAATTAAAATCAACTCGTAGCTCACCATGATACATGTGCAAAGATAATATAAACTGAATCCTGACACATGTGCAAAGATAATATAAACTGAATCCTGACACACTCGCACATGCCACTCCTAGGGTACGCCTCACTTGGTTGCCTCGACGTGGTCATTTAGTATAGGGTGTTTTAGAGGTCGCCCTCCTGTCTAAAGATCCAAGTTGCTTCGAAACGGTTTCCTCGGATAAAAAGGATCTAGGACATTAGGGTTACCGCTAAGGCATCCTACTATTGCTTTGGTGACCACACATGTCCCTGTAATCGAATTGACCCGAATAACTCCAACGACGGTGCTACCTACTTCTCAATAGTGGGATAGTACTGTCTAAAGGACATTTACACAGCTTAATTCCTTAGAGTAGGTAGATTCCTCCTGGGTACTTGCTCTTTCAAAAACAAAAACAACTTTTCGCACTTACACTTTCAAAAAGTTTCCAAACAAACACTTCATACACTCTTGAGGACTGATACAAGAGTTACCTAGAAGTTTTCAAAACAAACTTTTTTCAAAACCCACAAACACAAGAAAAGCAAACATTTTTGAAAACATAGTGAGCAAGTACCTAAGATCCCGTGGATAACCATGGATAGAAAGGATGCTAATACCTTCCCTTTCTATAATCTACCTCCCGAACCGAGAAACATCTCGAAAAGGAATTTTGCTGTGCTTTTGTCCTTTCCTTGTTGGAGAACATAAAAGACGGTGGCGACTCTTGCTTACCGCGACATTTCGCGAACCAGCATTTCAAAAACAGTCAGTTCTATTTCCACCGACCATAGAACTGACGACTCTGCTGGGGATTTATTATAAGTGAGGTGTACCTTAGGATTAGATCATTCTATGTTTTCAATTGTATGCCTTGTTTGCTTTTATATTTGTGGGCTTGTATCGGAGTTTTATAGATCCTAACCCGGATCTGGGGAATACCCTTTAGGTAGCAATAAACTGTGAGGGACCTGTCCGGCATAGACCGACACGGGTGAAGCAGTAGCTACGTTGGTGTGACACCTCGGTCTGTACTGATATCCCTTGTGTTGGAACGAGGAGAATATGGGTCTTCTAAGGAGTCATTAAGCACCAACCGACCTTAGAACCTTAAATTGACCCAACTTGGCCATAGAACAGTAGCAGTATGCTACACTCATTGAGGCTAAACTCTCGCGATGGTTCCGGCTGCAAGAAAAGATTGTGAAGCTGGAGTTATGACCGATTGAGGGTAGTCAGTGATATTGAGATCCTCTAGAACCCGATTACTATTTTCTAGGACAGGTCTTAACCAACTGAACTGAAAGAGGGTAGTACCTAAACTTCATGCTGGCCTAAACTCTAAGGGTTGTCTTGTGTGACTTGTGTGCCTTATCATGTTTGCTTTTTGTGAATACTTGTGGTGTGCTTTATCATAACATCATACCATCATAACATTGCATGCATCCTGCATAAGGACTGACCCATTTCAAAGACAAGAGGGTTTCATCTTTGCTCTGTTTTGTAGGACATCATGATGCCCGTGCGAAGGAATACTATTCGGCTCAACTTTGTTCACCCACCTGATTTGCTTAGAGAATTGGTTGATAGGATTCCAAACACTACTTCCTTCATCTAGAGGCATGGTTCTCTTCTCAGTTTAGTCACTTCAAAGTGGGACCAACAGCTGATGAGTGTCCTGACCCAGTTTTATGATCCCCTATACCATTGCTTCACCTTTCAAGACTTCCAGCTGGTCCCTACCCTGGAAGAATTCTCTGATTTGCTTGGTATCCCTGTTTTGGAGCAGACTCCATTCACTGGTTGGGAAAAGACTCTTAGGCTTGAGGAAATTGTTGCAGCCCTTCCTTTGACCAACAAAGAGCTAATGGATAACTGGGAGACTAGAAGCGGAGCTAAGGGCTTTTTGGCTAAGTTTCTGATTGGTAAAGCTAACAGTTTCTGGAATGACTTAGACTTCAGGGAGTACGAAGACATTCTGGCTCTTTTAATCTATGGTCTGGTATTGTTTCCAAATCCTGATACCTTTGCTAATGTCAACGCCATAAGGATCTTCATCTCTCGGAATCCCGTACCCACTCTCTTGGGTGATATCCTGCAACAACTCTATGCTCGTACTGCCCGAAGACGGGGAACTCTGTGGTGTTGTGCTCCTTTATTGGTGAGGTGGTTTATTTCGCACCTCCCTAAGTTTGTACTGAAGAACAAAGAAGGATGGGCTGGACTCATAGGTTAATATCTCTCACTGATAATGACATCATTTGGACTCTCAGAGGTTTGGATGAGGTAGCTGTTATTGATCATTGCAGAGAGTATCCTAATGTTCCATTGATCGGTACCCAGGGAGGAATCTCTTATAATCCATGTTTAGCTCTCCGTCAGTTTGGAAGAGCCAGAAGAGCAGGGCCTCATGAGATGTTGGTACCTCACATCAGTTTTGAGTTTTAGGTAGATAGTGACGAGCTACGTCGTAGATTCATCAGGGCTTGGGACAGAATTCACAAAGTTGACCCACATGATTTGGGACCAAAGACTTCTCTGCCTATGGAATCCTATTACAGATGGGTCCGTATCCATGCCCAGAAGTTAGGTATGCCATACGAAGCTATCAGACCTATTACTCTTGAAGTTCTTGATAGAGACGGGGTTACTCCAACTGTACTCCCTCCTCAGATACCCACTGATGTTGATACACTAAAGAGGTATTGGGCGCAACTACGGGAAGAACGGGATTCTTATCGGGAAAGGTTCAATGAACAAGAACAGAAAATCCAGAAGTTGACCAAGCAATTGGAAAACGAGCGGATCTTGAATGACTATATCCGTACTGAGAAGAAGAGGCCATGGGAGCATTGATGGGTCTTGGATGTTTCTTTTACAGCTTTTATTTACTTTTCAATATTTTCATTCTTGTAACGCCTAAGGGCAACTTGTTGAACAATTTAAATTCCGAAGTTTAATCTAATAAAGTGTGTTCCCTTTTTGTTTACAAAGTTGAATCCCGATTGTCTTTGAAAACATAAGTCATACGCATTCCATTCATCATATGCATAACAGGTACCCTTTTACAGGTCACTTATCTTCTTCGCTGTTTATTTCAGCACTCATCATGTCTTCTGAGTCTACTACTGAACAAGCTATCAAGGCCCTCCAGGCCCAGAACGCCCAGTTCCAAGAGTTGGTCATGAGCTTAGCCCAGGGATAACAGGAATTGAAGACTCTGATTCTGAAGAAGAAGAAGAAGAGGACTGTGTCGTTCAACACTGGATGCAAATTTGGGAATGGACTACAAAATGAGGTGGATCTGACTACTTCCTCTGTAGGGAATGACAGTCCCCAAGAGAGAAGGGTTCCTAGTCCCGTGGTCTCCAACAACAAGACAGATTATAATGATGAACATTACCCTCCTGCTGAGGATAGGTACAAACAGCTGGAGGACCGCTTATGTGCTATGGAGATTCAACATGTGCCCGGGTTGGACTTTGGAGACCTAGGCTTATCTTCTGGGGTGGTGATTCCCCACAAGTTCAAGGCACCTGCTTTTGCAAAGTACGATGGAGCTTCCTGTCCTAAGTTGCACCTCCGATCGTATGTAAGGAAGATCCAACCTTATACAACTGACAAGAATTTATGGATCCATTTCTTCCAGGATAGTCTTTCAGGGACTCAACTCGAATGGTTCTATCAGCTGGATGGAACCAGTATTCGTAACTGGGAGGACTTGGCTACTGCGTTCTACAAGCAGTATCAGTATAATTCTGACCTCGCTCCTACGCGTACCCAACTCCAGGGTATGTCACTAGGGACGGGTGAAGGATTTAAGGAGTACGCTCAAAAGTGGAGAGACCTCGCTGGAAGGGTGCAGCCACCTTTAACTGACCGTGAACTTGTTGATATGTTTCTGGGGACCCTGTCTGGTCCGTTCTTTAACCATCTGATTGGGAATTCTTCTGCTGGGTTTACAGACCTTATCTTGACTGGTGAGAGAATAGAAGCTGGTATCAAGTCTGGGAAAATACAGAAAGGTGACTCCTCGAACACTGAGAAAAAACCATTCAAGAAAGAATCTAGTGCTGTCTATGGTTCAAGAAGACAGAATAGGTCCGAACACCGCCAAGATGCCAACGCGGTAGTTATTTCAAAACCGGCCAGTGCTCCTCAACATCGCAACCAACAAAGGGAAGAGAGACTTAGAAGGAAATTCACTCCCCTCAGCATGACCTTGTCCCAGATATTGCCACAGTTGCTGAAGACCAATTTGGTCACTCTAAGGGACCCTCCTAAGAATCCGAACACTACACCTTCAAGGTAAAACCCCAACG
Source organism: Vicia faba (assembly GCA_948472305.1). Classification (NCBI taxonomy): domain Eukaryota; kingdom Viridiplantae; phylum Streptophyta; class Magnoliopsida; order Fabales; family Fabaceae; genus Vicia; species Vicia faba. The sequence continues at coordinate 108,496 of CATIWC010002720.1, read as the reverse complement.
CCCGCTGCGCTTATCATTCTGACAGCCCGGGGCATGCTACAGATGATTGTTGGACTTTGAGGAACAAGGTTCAGGACCTAATCGATGCAAAGGAGGTCGAGTTCGAAGCACCCGAGACTCCCAATGTGATCACTGCTCCCTTGCCAAAACATGGCTAGGATCGAGAGACTTTTGTTCATTTGAATTCTGAAGTTGTATTTTTCCTTGCTTATTCAAACAATTATTGTCATGACAAACTTTTTTATTTCATTAATGCATCGCATATGTCTGTTTTGAATCAATCCATTCGTATTCACTATATTCAAATTGCTTTCATTTTTGTTGTGATGTTCAAACTCTCGATAAAAAAATTCTAAACCTTTTGAGGGAGGATGACGAAAACGATACCACGATCTTTACAGTATGCTTTTGAACAGACCCCGCTGATAAGGTACAAGCATTGTTTCAAATCCTAAACAGTGGAGTCATAAGGAAGATAATCCCTCGTCAACCCCTCTGAGCCAAAGAAGTTGGAGTTTTTTCTTTTCAAAAATTAATACCCTTAATTATAACCAGGGGCAGGGTAGTTTACTTAGTTGATCCAGGTGCACAATGAATGGCATCAAAGAAGTCCTTCCGAGACAAAAAGACAGTGATGGTTCCCTATAATCGTCAAGACAGGCAGTCGTTATCTTTCAAAAACAAAAGCCCAATAAGTCAAAACCTATGAAGGAGACTTACAAAAAACTGTGGCATCCCGCTGACTGTAATCACAAAAGAAACAGTTCAGGCGAAAAGACAGGGATAATAAAATCGAAAATAAAGAGGTCCTACAAACCCTCAACAAAAAGAAATGACTGCCTATAAACTGTCAGCATCCGAACCATCACTGGTATATCAGAGCGAAGACTCAAACAAAATCTAATGCACGATTAGCTGAGTTTAGGATTGAAGAACATCACGAAGAGCGGGTGGGTACAAATAAATTTTGAGCCTTTATCCTTTGTTTCTTAAACCGTGAACCAGGCCACGTTATAACCCTTAAAATTCCTAGCTGAAGCATGGGTTAGTTCGAAAGCATACTGTTACAAAAGGTATCCTGACTCCTGTAGGGCTTGCTGTAAAATCCTGAGTTAACATCACATTTTACAAAAATTCGCTTGTTTTATTGAAAATGCATTTTCAAAAAAACTTCAAGACAGACATAAGCTTTGCATTCTTAAAATGACATTGTTTGCATATGACTATTTGTTCGAACAACAGAGAAATTCGCACGATGAATATCTTGTGAACAAAAACCTTTTCAATAAAAAGGGTCATCTCAAGTGGAAGAAACACTTTCAATCCAGGGGCACGACATGAGCATTGTCCATCATCTGGGGCAGTCAAGTCAAGATTCAAGGAATCTCTCAAAATGCCAAACAGCCAGGGGCAGATCTCCATCTGAATCAACTGGGGCATTGGACATGAATTCCAGCGACGAATCTTGCATCATCAGACATCTTCTGGTAGTATGGCAACACAACACTACTGACAGTGACAACTCCCTGCGCTCTGAGAACGTGGACATAGTCAAAAAATACTACGCATAATCAAAGACCCGCTAGGTCGACTGGCCTAGGAAAAAACAAGGTCTTCCCGGCGAACCAAAAGGTTTTGGGCAAAAATAAGGGATGAAAATGAAAAAATTTGTACACCCGGCAAGTCGAAAACCTGAAAAGGCGGCTTGGGCAAAAATGGGTATCCCGGTGGACTGAAAACCCGAAAGGGCGGTCCAGGCAAAAGTTAGGGATCAAAAGCGTACGACTATGTCCCGTCATCTTGTCACTTGCCTACCAGAAGAAGATTTGTCAATCGGCAGTCATCAAGCACCTCCACAGGTACCTTCTCCCACAGAAACTGGGGCAATAAGAATTGTCCGAACTGTACAGATGCCTTGCTCACCAGGTACAAAGGTAGATTCAGCTGAAGAATTCGACCAAGATACCTTCACTCCCCGCAGAGTAAGACAAGATTCAGCAATACTCTCCCCAAGAAGAGTTGGTCTCCCGTCTGCCCTAAAAAGGCACAGTATCCCTAGCAAGTCAGCAATACTCTCCCCCGAGCAGAGTTAGGCTACTGTCAGCCCTAAGGAAGTTGGGTATCCCCAGAAGATCTTAATATTCTCTAGCAGAGTATAAAGATGTTCCCCAGCAAGCGTCCCCGGCAGTCTTAATATAAGATTGTTCCCCGGCGGAATACAGACACCCCAATGGAGCCATTTCCCCAGTGTAGTCCAAAGTTTCCCCAGGATAGTTAAACCATCTCCCCAGTAGACTCTGGAGGCTTGTCCCCTGCAGAGTACAAATGCGCCCCCAGCGATATCCAGAGGTTATTCCCCACCAGAGCCTAACTGGGTTATCCTTAGCAAATTGCAACGAAAAGATCGTCCTCAGCAAAGTTCTTCCTATTCCCAGCAGTGTTCATCAAGATTCCTAACAGAGCTTATTAACCGGAATCCCCAGCGAAGTTATCGTTAAAACCTCAGCAAAGCATCTCTCCCCACAGAGTAATTCCCCGCAGAGTAATCTCTTCAACAAGTTTATTCCCCAACACAGTCATCTTCTCCTACCGGTTTATTCTTGCAATCTTCATCCCCAGCGGAAATGAAGAACTCTACTCTTCAACATCATCCCAGGATTCAACGAACTTCCCGGTATTCGTCAAGGATTTATTTTCCCAGACAAAGATACATTCATAAACATCACATTGTCATACATCATGATACATGCATATACGCATCATATCATACAATCTCATTTATGTTGAGAACATCATTGCTTGATCCATATCATGCATTGCATATGACTGACCTTTACCTTTCAGGAAAGATGCAGTTAAACTCTAAATCCGTCAATGAAGACAACCAGTCAATGAAGACAACCCGTCAATAAAGACAACCAGTCAATGAAGACAACCCGTCAATAAAGACAACCCGTCAATAAAGACAACCTATCAATGAAGACAACCTGTCAATAAAGACAATCTCTCAATGAAGACAACTCGTCAATAAAGACAACCTGTCGATGAAGACAACCCGTCAATGAAGACAACCTGTCAATGAAGACAACCTGTCAATGAAGACAACCTATCAATAAAGACAACCTGTCAATGAAGACAACATGTCAATGAAGACAACCCGTCAATAAAGACAACCTGTCAATGAAGACAACCCGTCAATAAAGATAACCTATCAATGAAGACAACCTGTCAATAAAGACAATCTGTCAATGAAGACAACTCGTCAATAAAGAAAACCTGTCGATGAAGACAACCCGTCAATGAAGACAACCTGTCAATGAAGACAACCTGTCAATGAAGATAACCCGTCAATAAAGACAACCCGTCCATGAAGACAACCCGTTAAAAGAGATAACTCGTCAAAGAAGACAAAACCTCCCCTGGTTCAGTTAAATCGATTCCTAAAGATTTTTCTGAGATAACCTGTCAGTAGAGACAACCCATCAACCTTTTGAAGTTCCAGATTCGATACCTGTATCTAGCCAGGGCATATCTGTGAGCGACTGATTGTAGATCTATACCTGTATCTAGCCAGGAAAGTATCTGCATGAAGAGATTGAAGATCAATACCTGTAACAGGCCAGGAAGTCATCTTTCATTCTCAGGTCAGAGGTCTACACCTGTATCCAGCCAGGAAAGCTATCTCGACCAACCTTTTGAAGTTCCAGATTCGATACCTGTATCTAGCCATGGCATATCTGTGAGCGACCGATTGTAAATCTATACCTGTATCTAGCCAGGAAAGTATTTGCATGAGGAGTTTGAAGATCAACACCTGTAACAGGCCAGGAAATTATCTTTCACTCTCAGGTCAGAGATCTACACCTGTATCCAGCCAGGAAAGCTATCTCGACCAACCTTTTGAGGTTCCAGATTCGATACCTGTATCTAGCCAGGGCATATCTGTGAGCGATTGATTGTAGATCTATACCTGTATCTAGCCAGGAAAGTATCTGCATGAAGAAATTGAAGACCAATACCTAAAACCAGACAGGAAAACTATCTTTCCTTCTCAGGTATGCAAGTTCTCGCTAAGGAATCTCTTACGCGATCGACACCCCTGGATGGCATCTCTAAGCCCATCTCCACAACTATCCATTACATTTCCAAATGGCATCTATAAGCCCATTCCCGACAAGATTCTGTCACATCTCCCGATGGCATCTATAAGCCCATTCTCCTATCCACCATCTCTCCAAATTGCATCTGTAAGCCCATTCCCGACATCACATTGCTGATATTACACTATGCGAGTGCAAATTTCTGGGCACTTTAGTGTTCAATCATCTTCCACCTTCGGATCACGAAAGGCACGCAAGCCAATCTACATCCTCAGGTTTAAGATGATTGAACAGGGGCAACTGTTGTACCCCAAAATTTTCCCTCCCATATTCTTCAAGATTTATCAAGGATCACCTTCAAATGGTTCAAGACCACTCAAGGGTTGCACAGTCCAAATGCCTCCTAAGCCAGTCAAAATTAGGGTTTTGGTTCCTTCAAGTAATTGGAGGTTTTCAATGGTCCAATCAAGTTCCATAGGCCTATATATATTGTCAAGCATCTACATGTCAAGTCTCAAGACTCATAGTGTCAAATTCCACAATCAAAAGCCCTATTTGATCCACAGTCAACTACAGGGGCAAAATGGTCATTTTGCAGTCAAAAATTAAAATTTTTGGTCAACATATTATTTTGAAGACACAATCATCATTTGATCAAGTCTTGATCATGATTCCACAAGGATGGCTCAAAAATCATCAAGATGCAAAAAGTTGCTATTTTTAGATAGTAGAAAAGTCAACTGTATCTTGACCAAGGCATAACTTTTTCATGGTTCATCAGAAAAATCCCATCCAATGCTCATTTTGAAGGGGATGACATTTCCTACAATCCATCTTCACACTCCAAGTCCAAGAAATTCTCTCACAAAAAGTTATCAATTTCTACATTATAGGTCAATTTCAAAAGTCAACAAAAATGCACTTTAAGTCAAAGACCATAACTTGAGATTGGTAAATCCAAATGACATGGGACCAAAGGAATTGGTTAGAGGGCTTCAAGACCTTTCCAAAATGACAAAGAACATGTTCATATGATCAAAATTGAGCAAGTTGTGCATTGGAGAAGTTGGGAAATTTTCATGAATTTGCAAAAGTCAACTTTGCTCAAAACACTTTGTTTTTGCTAATGGGCCTCAAATTTCTTCTTGAAACTTTATCCAAGGCCTATGCACGACCCATCAAGCCTATTTGAATTTATTTTCTTATTTTTATTAATTAATTGGATTTTTAATTGATTTTAATTCATTTAATTAATTTAAATTGTAGGAAATTCAAAGATATGGTTTTTCAATCTTTTTTTGAAGCAAGAATGACCTAATCAAGCTGGCAAATTCGTGTGCAAATCAAAGGGACAAAAATCTCCAAGTTTGGCAAGTTTCTTCAATCAAAAAGATTCAAAAAGATGTGATTGCAAATCAAATATTCAAACCATCATGCAATGGATTTTTTGTGCAAGATTTAACCTAATTCTCTTCTACCATATATACACAAGCTAAACCTAATGCCATGGACGTGAAATTTCTGCACACAAAGCCATAGCAACTTTGAAAAAAAACTCAAGAAACTTGAAAACTGTTTTCCAGGTTCCAGGCTAATTCAAGGACTTTTGTGGATTCAAACACGTTGCTGGGAGTGTGAGGAACGTTTTGCAATCAAAACCACACGCTAAGGCTCAAAGAATCACCAAGAACTATTTCACGGTTTGCATACTTTGTCCATAATCGAATAGCTTAATTCATGCATCATTAACGTGATTTTTTGTGTGTTTTGCATTGCTAGAACTCACAGGAAACTAATGGCATAGTTTAATTGCATTGAAACACCCAGAATCCAAAAATGCCATTGATGAAATTTAGGGTTCATAAACGTTCAAATTAGGGCTTTGCTGTACAGGAAAAATCAAGCCTTGAGAGACCCATGGTTGGAACCGTTGCATCCAGACGAACACAAAGCCATGCTCGCGAAATATTTCTATTAACCACACTGTTATTCGCTATTTTTCGTCCTTGCAGGTTGTGGGGGTTAAAACCCCCCACTATCTAACTGTGTTTTTTACAGGCAAACAAGGAAGATGAAGGCGTGTAAGCGTATCATTGGTTGGTTCAAATAAAACGCGCGCTTGTTTTGTGTTTCAGCATATTTATTAATTTTTATATATTATAATTTCTTCTTATTCTTATAACAAAGCGTGCAAATTGATGGAGTGGTTGGCCAGGTGTTCAATAAGCGTTGGGACCTGGGTTCAAATCCCAGGTCCCCCAAATAATTGTTTCTATTTTTTCTTAACGTGATCTCATGCAGGCTTCAAAAAGTAGTCTATCATGCATCCCAGGCATCCAAGCGCCAAGTGGCCACAGCCACAAATCCAATGGCCATGAGATGTTGACCATGGTGTTCCCAATCAACCAGCGTCCTGGACGATCCAGAAAGTCAGAAGGGCTTGAGTGCTATTGGGCTTCAGATTGCTAACAAGCCTCCTTGCTAGCCCATCACCCCCTAGTTTCTTTTTTCTTTTATATTTCAATTTCTATTTAATTCTTTTAATTATTATTATTATTAGTATTTAATTAACAAATTAATTATTTTCATAATAAATTCAGAATATTAATATTATTATTATTATTTATTAATTACACTTTTTTTTTGTAAATAAACACTAACAAATTAATTTAGTTTAATTAGGTTTAATTTTGACTTTTTCATAATAAATAAAATAAATTTAAAATTAGGGTTTTCTTGACAACTTTTAATTTCTTTTATTTTTATTTTCATTAAAACATAAAAAAACTAAAAAATACTTTTTTTCTTTTAATTATTTAATTAATTAGTTTTAGGTTTAATATTTAATTAATTGCAAAAAGGACCAAAATTCCATTCTTTCTCAAAAAAGGGTCAAAACCCTAAGGACTTCCCCGATTTAATTTCTTTGCGCGTATATTAATTTTTGATCATATTCATGTATTTTCTCCGAGGATGTAATAGCGTAATTAGGACTTTTATCGCTTTCTTTATTTTCTCGCATTTATCTTTTCAAGGGTTATGTTTTTGGCGATGTAAATACCCGACGCCTTGTAATAGCGTAGATTTACTTTCCGCAATTTATTTTCCGCAAATTATTAACTGTTAACTATGCATGACAAGACTTGCCTGAAAATTAAAATCAACTCGTAGCTCACCATGATACATGTGCAAAGATAATATAAACTGAATCCTGACACACTCGCACATGCCACTCCTAGGGTACGCCTCACTTGGTTGCCTCGACGTGGTCATTGAGTATAGGGTGTTTTAGAGGTCGCCCTCCTGTCTAAAGATCCGAGTTGCCTCGAAACAGTTGCCTCGGATAAAAAGGATCTAGGACATTAGGGTTACCGCTAAGGCATCCTACTATTGCTTTGGTGACCACACATGTCCCTATAATCGAATTGACCCGAATAACTCCAACGACGGTGCTACCTACTTCTCAATAGTGGGATAGTACTGTCTAAAGGACATTTACACAACTTAATTCCTTAGAGTAGGTAGATTCCTCCTGGGTACTTGCTCTTTCAAAAACAAAAACAACTTTTCGCACTTACACTTTCAAAAAGTTTCCAAACAAACACTTCATACACTCTTGAGGACTGATACAAGAGTTACCTAGAAGTTTTCAAAACAAACTTTTTTCAAAACCCACAAACACAAGAAAAGCAAACATTTTTGAAAACATAGTGAGCAAGTACCTAAGAGCCCGTGGATAACCACGGATAGAAAGGGTGCTAATACCTTCCCTTAATTAATCTACCTCTCAAACCGAGAAACATCTCGAAAAGGAATTTTGCTGTGCTTTTGTCTTTTCCTTGTTGGATAACATAAAAGACGGTGGCGACTCTTGCTTACCGCGACATTTCGCGAACCAGCATTTCAAAAACAGTCAGTTCTATTTCCACCGACCATACATTGTAATAAACGTCATTGTAACACTGTAAATAAATTTACTGTATCAAATAAACATTTGTAACAACAATTGAAAATGAATAAAAATCTTTTTTGTCAGATATCTCTTTTAATTCTTTTGCACTTGTTTATTTAATTACTTAAATTTCTTGAATTATGATAATTGGAAGTTATCCAAATAATTTTAACTTAGAAATTATAAATAATCAACAAACGTCTGGCGTTCCAAATAACCAAAAGCATTGCACAGTTAAACAAACAAACGTCCATACGCCTTTCACTTCACTGATTAAACCAACACTTCAAACTCTCAATCAGAAGCCTCAGCTTCTATCCCAGATGTTTAGACTTTGAGAAACAAACATGAATCTTGAACAAGCGTCAAAATCATGTGACAGTCAAATGAAATGTTGTGGATTCAATTCCTTCTGAGGAGGCGTGCACAAACCCTAATGTTGGATTTGCTGTCAAAGAAACGTCCGCCTGATCAAACCCTGAGCCAAACTCCACCAAATCACTAAAAAACTCTAATAATCTGCTTGGACTGATTCAAAAGTTAATGGAAACCCTAATTTTGTTTGACTGATAAGAAAAGTCTGTTTGACCGATTCTTGAGCCAACTGAAAAATCAGGAAAAGCCCGAAGCTGTGATTTCTTGTGAAAAAGAGAGAGAGCAAATTTTGGGGTACAACAGAGGCAAATACATTATTGATTAAAAGAAACTAAATCGCGTGCGGGAAATTAAATCGAGTGCAAAATTAGGGTTTTGACCCTTCAAAGAAAACATCTTTTTTGGTTTTTATTTTAAAAGAGAAATTAACCTAAATTAAATTAATTAAATTAATTAATAAAAATAAATTATTTTTGGTTTTTTTTTGTTATTTTAAGAAAGAAAATAAAATTAATTGAATTAGTAAAAACCTAATTAAGTCTAGTTAATTTTTAATTATTTACAAAAATATGTTAAAGTTACTCTAATTAAAACCTAAGTTAATTTAATTAGTGTTTATTAATAAAATAAAAATAAAAATTTGATTTGATAAAGAAAATATTTTTGTGGTTTTTATTTTATAAAGAAAAAAGAATTTTTTTAATTGGTTAGAAATTAAATAGAAATAATAAAACAAATAATTAAAACAAAATAAATAAGCAAAATATTTAAGAGAAAGGGGGTATGGGCCTGAAACTGGGAGTTTGAGAAGCAAGTTGAAGCCCAAAACGCTGGCCCTGGTTGAAATTTCCTGGATTTGGTGTGCATGCGCTGACTTGGCTCCATGTGGACTATTAGATCTTGGCCATCAGATTTGGCCTTGGGCCATCTGGCAATTGGAGGATTGGTGGACCATGGTGGGCTACACGCTTGGATGCACATGTGATCACCTGGAAAATAAAATTATCAAAGAAAGTGGGGGAACTGGGATTCGAACCCAGGTCCTGATGATCATTGAACGTGCCCCTTGCCACTACGCTGCTTTGTTTTGTTTGTTAATAATATATAAAGAAAATATAATAAAATAAAACAAGTTAATGTTCCAGCAAAACAAAAATATGCGCGCCACGGTTTGAACGGACGTATGGGAGAACGACAACTCATCGTCTCCTACCTCCAGAATCTGCAAATATTACCTGCGGATTTGGATCCGCAGCTAAATGCGCAAGCCCGTTCTAAAATCTTCCCTAGGCCACATAAATCAATTCCAGAAACATGGCTGAGTTCGTCTTGGCTTCCTGATTAACACCATGCCCTTCTTTAGCCCCATTTTTTCCTGAAAAAGAAAACCCTAAAAACAAAAACGCAACCCTATCTATGGTGTTTTGGTAATACAGGTCATGTAAACAAAATTAAATAAAGCCAAAAGCTTGGAAATGTTGAGAGGATCACAAATATGTCAATGATTTGTTCAAATGATGCAAGAATAGAGAGTTATGATTTCAAGAACAGAGCTAGGTAACGAGGGACTTACAGCGCATTTGAGCGTATGAGCAAGCTTGCTTTTGATCCAGGAAGATTGAGTGATCACCCAGGAAGCGATTGGGATAGGTTTTGGCTTCTGAAAACGCCTCCAGCTATGATTTCAAATTCAAGCTTTTGGTGACTTTTTTCAAGTTTTGTATTGCCTCTTTCTGCAGTCTCTAACCCTTGTTTCATGTGTCCTAGCTTTCTTATGTACTATGGAATGTATTAGGGTAACAATTTTGGATTGAATCTCTCTAAATCAATGCATTAATATTTGATTTGATTCACTCTTTACAACTTGCCAAATTTGCCAATTTTCAATCTTTTTTCACATGGTTTGGTGTGATACGAATTTGATGGTGTTAATGATGATGATCTAATCCTGAAATAGCCAAAAGATCTCATGTAATCAAAGTTTGGGATTTTATATGATTTTATTTGATTAAAAATGAATAAATTCAATAAAAAATCAACTAAAATAATAAAAATAAATTATGAGCTCATGGATGAAGCTAGGACACGTTTGCAATGATGCAAGCTCAAATCAAGTGGAAAAGAATGGGCCCATTTGACAAAATTTGAAGTTTTGGGGATAGTTGACTTTTGGCAATTTTGCAAAAATATCCAACTTCAACAATGCATAACTTCTTCAATTTTGAACTTTTGGAAGTGTTCTTGTACTTTTTAGAAAGATTGGGATGTCCTATAACCAAATCTTTTGGTCTCATCTCATTTTGATATTTCATGCTCACGTTATAAGCTTTGGAAAAAAAGGTGTTTTTGTTGACTTTCAAAAATGACCTATAATGTCCAAATTTGTAACTTCTTATGAGTGCTTTTTTTGATCTTGGGGTATGAGGAAGGATTGTAGGAAATTGCATCCTATTTAAAATGAGCTTTGGATGGGTCATTTCTCATAAAGTATGAGAAAGTTATGCTTGGTCAAAGTTGAGTTGACTTTTCCTACAAAACCCTATTAACAACTTTTGAGTCTTGATGAATTTTGAGCAATCCTTGATGAATCATGATCAACCCTTGATCAAATGATGAAATATCCTTCAAAATGAGAATGTTGACAAAAAAATCTTGAAGTTTGACTGTTTATAGGTCACAGTTGACTTTTGCCCTAACACAATCGATTTTTGGACCCTTTGAGCAATTGACTGAGCAAACTTCCTCTGCAAGGCTTGAAATTATGGATGATCCTGAGAACATATTAGGACATTGGGGAGCACTTGAGGTCATTTGGACTCAAGTATCTTGATGCAACACAAAACCCTAATTTGGGGTTGACTGCCTTAGGAGATAGCTTGTCTGTCCAACTCTTTAGCAAACTTGAGCAACTTGGAGATTTTTCTTGCAATGTTTTGAGGAATATGAGAGGGAAAATTTTGGGGTACAACACTGGGCATAAACTTTATTCCTATAAAAACACATCCATGTTAGTCCACTATGCCTAAGCTTCCTTATTTTGTAAGGTCCTTTTTCATTCAGGCGCAATAACATTAAGCCCGTTATCCGTACCTACTCATAGCGGAGTGACCGGTTAGTGACTATGATCTCAAGCATGGGGTTCCGATATATGAATAGGTATAACCCATTTTACCCAACTGTGGTTGTGGGGGATCGGACCGTAATCCGCCCTACCAAGTCCAGCACCAGACACCACTGAACCAACCAACAATGGGCATAAACCTTTTATTTTCTTTTTTTCAATATTTTACAACAATTTTTAGTTAAGTGACTGTGTGAGAGTCACCCAACCCAGAGTTGTATTTCCAGTTAAAGAACAGAAACAAAGATCATTCACTTATTTTCATCGGTCCCTGTGTTGAGCATGCTTAGGCCGGAGCTGACTGCTAAGATGAACTAGTAAAAGACCTTTGTTACAATAAAATAACGCTATGGTTTAGTGGGTAACAGGACCAGTTCTTATATTTACAAAGTTTATGGTTCTAAAACAATATCAATTTTTCAAAAATAATTCCCAAGTCAAACACATCCTACCCTGAACCTGTCTTACAACTCAAAATTTTTAAAACACACTGTTTTCTTTGGCACAAAAAATTTGTTGGGTAAGGATAAAAGTGGGGAAATAAGGATACACAATGAAAAAACGCAAAGGACTCATCAAGCACATGAATTTTTAAAAACAAAACAAACAAAACAACTAAAGTACTAGAAAGCGATAAATACTGAAAATAAAGAAATGAAAAGCGATAAAAATCTCCTCCCACACTTAAACCAGACATTGTCTTTAATGTTCTAATAAAATAGTATGAAGGAGTAACCTGGATGGTGCTAATGGGGTCCGCTGGTACCCTCGCCGTCCTGTGTGGAAAGATCGGAACGATAACTTCTGCTATGACGCTAGCTCTCTCTAGAAATCTCAAGTCGGCCAACTCTATCAGAAACAAAAAAGTTTACTTCCTGCAGCTGGCGGGTTCTACCTAACAAGGTGCCTTGAGAGGCTTCCATCGAAGTAAAATTCCTCGCGAAGCTATACTGCTAACGAAGCTGCTCGGTATGGAAGGTAAGCTGGGTCTCCATACGGTACGTAAGGAGCCAACATTTTGCACTTGAGATGCTTGCATGAATGCCATGTCATTCGTAAGTTGTTGTTGCATGGAGGAAAGGAGGGCATCTCTCCTCTCCTCTCGATCCATACGCTCTCTCCTCATGTCCTCAGTGACATAGAAACCAAGAGCGGAACTTGCAGGTGGGTTAGAAGAAGAGGGTGCAGTGTGTGTAGGTGGTACATTGTGAACAGGTGATTGCTCATGCAAATCATACTCATCATCAGTTTGTTACCTGTTGTACCCCAAAATTCCCCCTCCCATATTTCTCAACACATGTCAAGTGAGGTCCTCAAATTGCTCAAGGAAGTTCAAGAGTTGACCAGACAAACTCTCTCCTAAGGCAGTATATCCCAAATTAGGGTTTCCATCTTCATCAAGATGTGTGAACCACAAAGGACTCAAATGCTCACCATTGTCCTAATATTTTCTCAAGATCATCCATGTCAAGTTTCAAGCTTTGCAGAAGAAGTTTGCTCAGTCAATTGCTCAAATGCCTGAAAATCAACTATACTAGGGCAAAAGTCAATTGTGGCCCACATACAGTCAAACTTCAAGATTTTTGGTCAACATCCTCATTTTTAAGTATTATTCATAATTTGATCAAGGGTTGATCATGATTCCTCAAGGATTGCTCACAATTCATCAAAACCCAAAAGTTGCTAAATTAGAGTTTTGCAGGAAAAGTCAACTCAACTTTGACCAAGCATAACTTTCTCATACTTTATAAGAAATGACCCATCCAAAGCTCATTTTAAAGAGGATGCAATTCCCTACAATTCATATTCATATCCAAAGTTCATAATATTCACTCACAAAAAGATATTAATTTTGATATTATAGGTCCTTTTGAAAAGTCAACAAAAACACCTTTTGGGTCAAAGCTTCATACATGAACATGGAAGACTCAATTGAGATGAGACTAAAAGGGTTGCTTATAGGACATCCTAAGATTTCTAAATAGTCCAAGAACACCTCTATAGGGTAAAAATTGAGAGAGTTATGCATTGGCCAAGTTGACCATTTTTGCAAAATTGCCAAAAGTCAAATGTGCTCAAATTTTCATTTTTTCTAAATGGGCCCAACTTTTTATGCTTTCACATCAATTATAATGTGGTCCACGACTCAAATGTTCACTAACCCATTATGTGCTTCATTTTTCAATTTATTTTGATTTTTCATTGATTAAAAGTGAATTAAATCAAATAAATGATGAAAATTAATAAAGATATGATATGATTTGTTTTTTTGACAGTTTGGCAATCAAGATATGCTGAGGTTACAAGATCAATTCGAATCAAGCATAATTGGTACAAGAAAGGCATGATTGGCATGAAAATAGAAAGATATCGTATGGCTTAAAAATCAAATATTCCATTCATGAATTCTCAAGATTAGATCCAAGTTTGTTAACCTAATTCATTCTAGGTTATATAATGAAGCTTTCCAGATAAAAAAACAGGGGTTGGAGGTCGTGAGAAGTGCAGAACAAAACTGAAAAATTCAAAGAAAAGTGGGATTTGGTTTTCATTCCATAGCCTATCTCAAGCCATCCTAGTGATCCCAATCGCTTTCTAGACATCTCAGGAAGCTAGCAACATCCTTTGCAAGCTTTAAAACGCCCAGAAACGCGCGCTACGCCTCTCATGGTTTAGCATATTTTCGCAATTCGATTATCACAATTCTTGCATCTTTATAACTTTTAATTGTCATAGTTGTGATTATTATTATGTTTGCAAGCTAACATATTGGTTTAATTGCATTTTTGTAGCTTATATACGCATTTGCCATTGTTAGGGTTTTATGTTCTTGTTTAGGGGTTTTCAGTACAGGCAAAATTAGGCCTTGATTCTGGTACCATGATGCTCGTGAGGATGAGATGAGTTGATTGATACCAGTACCTTTCATTTATATTGCTTGTATAGGATTTTGGAATGTTACAGGTTTGTAGTTACAGCAAAGTGTCCGTAGGTAAAAGTACCAGAGTCAAATGACGGAGAGAGGAAGAAGTCGCTGGCGTGTCAAGCAGCTACTCGTCCATTTGAATTTTTGCGCCTTGGATTCAGTTTATTTTTGATTTTCTTATATTATGCTTTATTGTTATTATAATAGCAAGTTAACAACGTATCACAGCTGGCAAGCGAGCAGTGGAAGCGAGCATAAGGACCTGGGTTCGATCCCCAGGTCCCAGCGTTTTCATTTGTATTATTTTCAGATAATTGATCCGACATATCTCTTATCATGATGTCCACCATAAACCTCAACATCCAGCCCTTTGATGCCCAGCTAGCCAGATTTAATACCTCTCCAATGAAGGACCATGATATACATCCAAGTCAATATTGCACCAGATCAGGCATGGTCAAACAGGCTTAGAGTTTTTGGGCCCAGAAATTCAACTTCAAACCCCCAGCATGCTATTCAACACAAGCCCATCTCTTCACTTTTTATTTCTTTTTTTTTTTAATTCTTTTAATATTTTATTTTAATTAACACCATTAATCACTTTTTTTTATAAAGTCATAAAATCAAGAATTCATAAAAATTAGAATTAGGTTTTTTTTAATCAAATTTAATTTTGTTAATTAATTAGATTAATATTAAAACTAGGGTAACTTTAGCTTGTTTTTATAATTAAAACCAATTAGAAAATTAGGTTTAAGTTCTTGATTTAATTCTTTTTCTTTTTCAAACAAAAAAGATACAAAAATAGGTTGTTTAGTATTAATTAATTTATTTTCAAAAATTAACATTAATTAGAACTTAGGATTTTCTTTTAATTTAATTATTCATAATTTTCTCAAATAACAAAACATGACAAAAACATTTTTTTTCTTTAATCAATCGCAAATAGGATTAGTCAAAGGATCAAAACCCTAATCGTCCTCGCATTTAATTCGCCGCTCGCTTGTTAATTATTTTGCCAATATTTTTGTAACTGTTCATGGTTTGTAATAGTTAATTTAGGGTTTTTATTTACTGTTTAAATCCCCAATTTTTGGTTATGTAATTAATCCCCCTCCCCGGAGACTTGTAATAGTGTAGGTTTATTTTCTCGCATTTTTAATTCTCGCAAATATTTAACTGTCTAGATGTATGCTAATAGGATTATATGGCAAGAATGCATGACAAATTAATACAGTTAGAAAACCCTAATGTGCAAAGATAATAAACTGAAAACAAATCACTCGCACATATCACTCTTAGGGTATACTCTCACTTCGGTTGCCTTCGATAAACGATCATTAAGCATAGGGTGTCTTAGTGGTAGCCCTCCAGTCTAAAAAGATCAAAATGTCCCATTCGAATGTTGCCTCAGAAATGTTGCCTCGGAAATGTCGCCTCGAAAGATCTTAAGACTCTAGGGTTATTACTAAGGTATCATAATATTGCTTTAGTGACCGTACGTCCCTTTCGAATTGACCCTTACAATTCCAACGACGGTGCTACCTATTTCTCAATAGTAGGATAACATTGACTAAAGGAAACAAGAATAGAAACGATCTTTTTTCGAGTAGGTAGAATCTTAAGTACTTGCTCAAATCAAAACTTTTCACACTTATACCTTTCAAAACAATTTTCAAAAACAACTTCATCACACCCTTGAGGACTGATACAAGGGTTATCACAAAGTAAAACATTTTTCAAAAACAAAGCACACAAGCACAAGCAATTTAAAAATGAGCAAGTTTCTAAGAGCCCATGGAAAACCATGGATAGAAAGGGTGCTAACACCTTCCTATTCTATAATCCACCCCCCGTACTCAAAATTTCGAAAAAGGATTTTTTTTGTACTTTTTTCCTTTCCGATTGGATGAAATAAAAGTCGGTGGTGACTCTTGCTTACCGCGACATTTTGCAAACACAAAACGCAAAATGCAAACCAGTATCAAACAGTCAGTTCTGCCACCGTATCACATTACCCTCCTCCAAAGGAAAATTTGGGGGTAACGTACCGGTAAAAGCTGGAGCACTCAAATCATAGGTCCAGTTACGCTCAAATCGCACATCAGTGCGCTGAATGCAGGGAATAACAACACTGAGTACAATAGTACCATTAATCATAAGGTGAAAACCTCCTTCCTTCCTCACTTTATATAATCACATAGCTTTTGAAAAGTTTAAATTTATAATGCAAGGAGGAAGTGGCTCAAGTGTATCAAGCTCAGTGTCCAAACCTAAGGCACGAGCAATAGAAGTAACTAGACCACCAAAAGAAATTGGCCCTCCCTTTTTGAAAATGAAGCTCATATGGGCGATCATAAAAGGGATGGGGTTAAGTTTGGTGTTTGTGAGACACCCTTGCATAAAGATGAGTTCCTTGGCATTTAATTTGTTTGGATTCTCCTGGCTAAAAATAGTGCATGCCAAAAGATAGCGAAAAACACGTATTGTCGGGTTGCGGATACTCGAAGCTAAATGGCTTTCAAAAGAATTAACATATTGGTTTGACAATTTAAACCAAAAGGCATAGCCTTCGAATATCCAGTCTGAATCCAAGGGTGCTTCACAAATAGCACCGTCCCCATGAGACATCCACAACAATTATGCTAACCCGTCTATGGAGTATTCGTATTCAACATTAAAAAGCATAAATTTCACTCCTCCTACGGTGCTAGCAGTGTTGGGACTGACATTATAAATCATAAAACTTAAAAACTCATGTGTCAGCCTCGGGTTGGTAGGTGTTTTCTGAGAAAATATATCATGCAGGCCTATTTTATCTAATAAACAGAAAATACTATGATATATCCCTAAAGTATACAGACAGTCTTCGTCGATATAGCTGGTAGAGTAAATCTCCTACAAATTTTTATATTTTCTTCTTCTTCTTGATCCATGCATGATATAAATTTAGTAAAAAAAAAAATCACACAAATAATAAATGATAAAATAATAAAAATATGTCTATAAGTGGTCATGGAAAAATAAATAAAAAATGTGGTGCAAAAATAGAAACAACATAAATTAAAGAGTTAGCAAATAGGAAAATGTCAGGAAATGAAAAATATAATAGTAATAGTAATACAGATGACATCTCTCAATCAGCAGGAACAGTGTCACCAAAGGGGTGGAGGCTCGACAGTGTTTCCAAGACCTCAGACCTCTGCTAGCTGGCGCCTAAGATCAGAGATCTCTCGAGATAACAAATCAGACTCGGATGCATGAGTGGCATCACAAACCTCAATGTGCAAAGTCAGATCGGCAACATCCTGATGAAGTGCGGCTAACTCAGTACGCATAGCAGCAAGCTGTGAATGAACATCTGGTTTCTGTAAAGCAAAATTGTTAAAATACACAGTGGTCAAGGGTGCCTCTGGATCAGATGTATACTTAGGAACAAAAGGCTCTCTAGGTCCATCAACAGTCTCTCCCAATCCCTCTAAAGAGTAAGCCCAGTTTGTTGGGTTGTAGACGCAAGTCATCGGAGGATCAGGCAAGGTGAAATAGTGGATAGTCTCGTCATTGATTAGGAGTCTGTACTGGTGAGGATGAAATGAGACCCGCCTTATCAGGCTATGATCCAAGAAAAAGTCAATATCTATAAAGGAATTACCACAGTAGGAGGTCAAACGGTATAACTTACTATCCAAGCCTAAAGCAGATGTTATCTGAGTCATGTTACCACCCACATGTGTGGATCCCTCGGAAGATCTAGCAGTCATGTGCAAACTCTCAATCAAGAAGTTACCACTGGTGATAGAGCGAGACTGGATGGTACAAAATAAGAATAGAAACTATTTGGAACTAACAAGGTCGTCAGCATCACTCCTTCCAAAAAAAGGTATGGCAAAGGATTATTTGAAAATACCTGAAAGTTGGGTTATGAATCTTCTTGGACAGCTGAGTAGAGGGATCAGGGCTACCGCCACCAGAGATTTCTCTCTAGAACCTGTCTATGCTCCTATTCATGTAATAACTCAAAGGAAGCTCAGAGAGAGCATCTGGACTACTTAGAAAACCCAATAAATCACCAAACTGTTTCATGGTGAAAGTGTACTCGGTTCCAAATAGCCTGAAAATGATGCGTCCTCTGTCATCTTCACTACTCACGTATGACTCATAGTCGAGTGAGTTAATAAATTCCTAGGTGAGGTTTTTGTAGGTCACATTGACATCATCAGCATACTCTTCCCACTGAAGTTGGTTGCACATGTATTTCACAATTGCTTCAATTCCTAGTGTTTCCATGCAGATCAGGTCGGGATACCAGATAGGTAGCATTAGACATGGAGATAAGGTAGCATAGCTCTAAAAACCACGTGCATGTCATCAAAGTGCGGCATCCTGAAAAATATAGTTAGAGTATATGGACCTGAAAAAATATTATAAAGATTAGTCCATATAAAATTAATTTGTGATAAAAATAAAATAAATGAAAATAAATGAAAATAATTGAAAAGGAAACCATGGGTTGCCTCCCATGCAGTGCTTGTTTAATGTCATTAGGTCAACGATTAGATCTCACATTTTGGAAGTACGCATTGGTGGGTCTATCAATGTGTGGTTGGAGTATTCAACTGGAATGTCGCCTCCTTTATAAAGCTTCAATCTTTGTCCATTTACCACGAAGGGGGTACAAGAGTTATTTTTTATTTCAACTGCCCCGGACCTCAAGATCTTGGATATTTCATAGGGACCGGTCCATCTTGAACGTAGCTTACTAGGAAAAAGTCGCAACCTGAAATTAAAAAGAAGAAGAGGATCGCCTATGTTAAAGTCTTTTTTAACGATTCTCTTGTCATGCCATATTTTTCTTTCTTTCTTTGTATATTATGGCATTTTCATAGGCATTCAAATGGAGTTCCTCCAGTTTATAGATATTGAGGATATGTTTTTCTCCGGCTGCTACGTAGTCTAAGTTCAAAGTTTTTATAGCCCAATATGCCTTGTGCTCTAATTCAAAAGGTAAGTGACATGAATTTCTGTAAACCAAATGGTAAGGGTTAGTTCCAATAGGGGTTTTATAGGTTGTTCTGTAAGCCCATAATGCGTCTTTCAGCTTTTCAGACCAATATTTTATGGATATTGAGATGATTTGCTCCAAGATCTGTTTGATTTCCCTGTTGGACGCCTCAACTTGACCACTGATTTATGGGTGATATGGTGTTGCTAATTTACGTTTTACTCCATATTTACTCAAAAGCTTGTCAAAGATTTTGGATATAAAGTGTAATCCTCCATCACTTATGACTAGGCGAGGTATTCCAAACCTTGGGAAGATGTTGTTCTTAAATAACTTTATTACTACTCTGGTGTCGTTTATGGGTGATGCAATGGCCTTAATCCATTTGGAAATGTAGTCCACAACTACCAGTATGTATTTATTTCCCATCGAGGATGGAAATGGTCCCATAAAAACTATACCCCATACGTAAAAAAGTTCCACTTCTTGGATATACCTTAAGGGAATTTCATCACGTCTTGAGATGTTCCCAGTGTGTTGGCACCGGTCGCATTTGACAATGCAGGTATGAACATCACGCCACAAAGTTGGTCAGTAGAGGCTTGCTTGAAGGATTTTAGCATGTGTTTTGGACATGCTTGCATGTCCACCATATGGTGCAGAGTGACAGTGTTCGATGATGTTTTCCACTTCCTCTTCTGGGACACAATGTTTAAAGATATTGTCTATGCCTCTCTTAAATAGGAGTGGTTTATCCCAATAAAAATGTTTAACGTCGTTGAAGAACTTCTTTTTCTGTTGGTAGTTCAAATCAGGGGGTATGATATCGGCAGCTAGATAATTTACAAAATCAATGTACCAAGGTACACTTCTCTTTATTGAAACTTTCTCAAGGTTTTCATCTATGTAAGGCTCAAAGTTGTCCATCTTAGCTACAAGTCTGTCATAGGTGAAATCATCATTTATAGGAAATAAATTAGGTTTCAAATATTCTAACCTAGAGAGATGGTCAGCGACTAGATTCTCTGTTCCTTTTTTATCTCTAATGTCCAGATCAAACTCTTGGAGTAAAATGATTCATCTAAGTAACCTAGGTTTAGCAGGTAACGAATAGCAGCATGATTTTTACAATGATCTTAGCTCCAACCAAATAGGATCTAAACTTATCAATTGCAAAAATCAACGCTAGAAATTCTTTCTCTGTTGTTATATAATTAAGTTGGGCAACATCTAGGGTTCTACTAGCATAATATATGACAGGTAATTTCTTATCTTTTCTCTGCCCTATAACAGCACCAACGACATAATCACTAGAATCTCACATGATTTCGAAAGGTTATGTCTAATATGGAGGTTGCATGATTGGAGCTGAAATCAGTGCTTGTTTCAAAAGGTCGAAGGCTTCAATACATTTCTCATCGAAAACAAATTCGACGTCCTTTATCAGAAGATTAGTTAAAGGCTTTGTTAACTTGGAGAAGTCTTTGATAAAACGCCGGTAGAAACCAACATGTCCAAGAAAACTTCTGACTTCCCTAATAGTTTTAGGTGGCTTGAGGTTCTCTATAACTTCTATTTTGGCTCTATTAACTTCAATGCCTTTTTCAGAGATAATAATACTATACCTTCATTAACCATAAAATGACATTTCTCCCAATTTAATACAAGGTTTACCTCAACACATCTTTCTAGGATTTTCTCAAGATTAGAGAGACATTCTTTAAAATCGAATCCACATACCGAGAAATCATCCATGAATACTTCTATAATTCCGTCAAGATAGTCTGTGAAAATTGACATCATACAATGCTGGAAAGTGGTTGGCGCATTACAGAGTCCAAAGGGCATTCGTCTATAGGTAAATGTTCCGTAAGGATAGGTAGATGTCATTTTTTTTATCCTCTGGGTGAATAGGGATTTGGAAAAATCCAGAGTACCCATCTAGATAACAAAAATACGAGTGTCTAGCTAGACGCTCAAGCATTTGATCTATAAAGGGAAGAGGAAAATGATCTTTCCTAGTCACTTTGTTTAACTTTCTGTAATCTATACACATACGCCAACCTCCTTCTGTTCGCTTGGCAACATGTTCACCTTTCTCATTTTCTGTGACTGTGATGCCTCCTTTCTTAGGTACCACATGTACATGACTTACACATTTACTATCTGAAATTTGATAAATTATACCATCCTCTTGCAACTTAAGAAATTATCTCTTAACAACATCACTCATTATAGGGTTTATCCTCCTTTGATGTTCTATAGAGGGTTTAGAATCTTCCTCCAACATAATCCAACGCATGCACACAAATGGGCTTATTCCTTTTAAATCAGAGATGTTATACCCTAAGGATGAGGGATATTTTTGCAAGATATCTAAGAGTTGTTTTGTCTTATCTTGATTTAAGGTAGCACTAACTATAACAGGATGACTCATTTTTCATCTAAGAACTCATATCTCAGATTCTTGGGTAGTTCTTTAAGTTCTAAAGATGATTTCTTAGGGCAAGGCATAGGATCTGGAGTAAGGTCTAAGCATTCGTAGAGGTTGTCATCAAATTAGGGTTCTATTATTTCAAATCCACCATCCTTCCAAATGGGGGTTGAAGGTAACTTAATAGTTTCAACATGTTCTTCTTGATCCAGTTCCAATATGCACTCATCAATGACGTCAATGGCATATCATGCATCTCCTATGACTGGTGCCATTAAGAACTTTGAAAGAATAAATTCTATCTTTTCATCACCTATCTCCAAAGTCAATTTTCCTTTCTTAACATCTATTATGGCTCATGCGGTTGATAAGAATGGTCTACCTAGAAGGATTGGGATTTTGTCGTCTTCTTTAATATCCATGACTATGAAATATATTGGGATATATAGCTGACCTATTTTAACTGGTATGTCTTCTAGTATTCCCATAGGATATTTAACTGATCTATCAGCCAAATGAAGAGACGTTTTAGTCGGCTGCAATTCTTCTGAGTTTAGCCTCTTACAAACTGCCAAAGGCATTAGACTGACGCTAGCTCCTAGGTCTAAAAAGGCTTTGTCAACCATGTGATTTCCTAGGATACAAGGTATGGAAAAACTTCATGGATGCTTTTCTTTCTTTGCAAGTTTATTTTCGGAAATGAAGTTGCACTCTAAAGGTTTAGGATCGTCAAATCTACGCTTGTTGGTCAGGATGTCTTTTAGGAATTTCGCATAACATGGTATCTGAGTGATAGCTTTGGTAAAAGGAATTTCTACATGGAGTTTCTCAATAACCTTTATGAATTTTTTATATTGATTATCAATCTTGGTTTGTTTAAGTCTTTGCGGAAATGGGATTGGAGGTTTGTATGGGGGTGGCGGTGTATAAGTTTTATCTTTAGTTTCCATTCCTGGGTCTTTTTGCTTTTCAGGTTCCTCTGGTTCTTCTACTTGGTCTGAAGGCACTACACTTTCCTAAGGTTGTTCGAGCACGCTTAATGTTGGGTTTGTTGGTCCATCATAAGCAGTCCCACTTTATAAGGAAATAGAATTAGCTTGCCCTTTGGGATTTGGTTGAGGTTGTCCAGGGAATTGTCCTCCAGGTGTTGTTTGAGGAGCTTGTGTCTGGGCTACCTGAGAGATATGGATTTCAAGCATCTTGTTATGAGTAGCTATCTGGTCAACCTTAGTTCCTAATTGTGTGATTAGTTCATTTATATGAATGTTCTAATTCAGGAACTCTTTATTTTGCTGAGTCTGGGCCAAAATGAAATTGTCCAAGATTTTCTCAAGGTTTGGTTTTGGTGGTACGGCTTGCATAGGTTGATTTGGTCATTGGGCTTGGAAACCTTAGGGTCTCGGAGGTACATAATTCTGAATCGGGTTGTCGTTCTTATAGGAAAAGTTTAGGTGATTCCTCCATCCGAGATTGTAAGTGTTTGAGAATAGGTTCCCTAGCTTGGGTATAGTTGACTTGGTCTGTGCTAGATCCATTTAATAAGTTACAGTCTGAAGTTTGATGTCCTTGGGTTCCATAGAGTTCACATTCCGAGTGTACTGCAGCTACAATGTTCGGGATCTGAGACATGTTTTTAACTTTTAAGGCAAGAGCGTCCATTTTGGATTGCACCATGTCCAGGAAACTTATCTCATGTAATCCTCCTTGGGCCTCCTTTTTCTCTACTGTTGCTCATTCTGCTCCCCATTGGTAATGGTTTTGGGCCATATCTTATATGAGAGCACAAGCTTCAGGGTAAGGTTTGCTCATCAGTGCGCCACCAGCAGCAGCGTCGATAGACATCTTTGTGTTATAATGGAGTCCATTATAGAAGGTGTAGATAATTAACCATTGTTCCAGGCCATGGGGTGGACAAGCTCTTAATAGGTCTTTAAATCTCTCCCATGCTTCAAAAAGTGATTCTCCTTGGTTTTGAGTAAATCTAGTGATCGGGTTTCTAAGGACTGTAGTTTTGCTTGGCGGGAAATATCTAGCAAGAAACACTCCCCTAAGTTCTTCCCAAGTCGTTATTGAATTAGATAGAAGGGAATCTAACCAATCACGTGCTTTATCTCCGAGGGAGAAAGGGAATAGTCTTAGATGAATCACCTCAGGTGAAGCACCATTGGTCTTTAGAGTGTCCGCTAATTGGATAAAAACTTTCAAGTGCTGATTCAGGTTCTCTGAGGCAAGACCAACAAATTGATTTTGTTTCACTAATTGTAATAATGAGGGATTTAGTTCGAAATTATTGGTGGTGATGGCAGGGTTTACTATACTTGAACTAGACTCCTCGTCTGATGGTTGGGCAGATTCCTTAAGGGGTCTTCGGTTACAATCTTCGGCCATAGTTTTGTTTAACCTACAGAGAAAAAGACGTGCTCGAGTGTAACGTTCGGTTTCCACTAAAGGATCTACTAAGTTTCCAGTACTGTGATTCTTACGCATTTACCGGCTAATAATGCCTTAGTCTAAACGGGATAACAATAGGGTACAGAATTTGATGAAGTTTGGTCCCTGTCAATGGCGCCAAAAACTTGTTCGGGCTGTTTATAGAGTCTAAAATCTAACTACAAGTGCATAGTCTATCGAAGTAATATAAAGGCTTGTCGAACCACAGAGACCAATCTTCAATCTATCAACTCTATTGTTAAGTTATTTATCTAAGGCAAATCGATTCAGTTGAGGGAGTATAATGCAAAGAAAATAAATAGATAAAGTAAATTCATACAAAAGACAGGCTAGAATGTAAATCACATTGGTCAAATAACATTTCAATTTGTATTTAATAGAACTACTCATGGGAAATATTTTCCACTCTTGTAAAGGAACAATTTGACGGGAACTTGTCGCTTTCGCTAACTAAGAACTGAGTTTACTCTCTAATCAAATCCTTCTATTGTCACTTATAAAAATGCGCTTCAAGCATTAAAGCAGCAAACCTATTTTTAAGAAATTAGTTTCTTAACTTAGAAAAAAAGTGGTTTCAACTTGGAATGATTGACATAAATATATTTTTGGCTTTCGCTCGAGAATCGGATTATAAACCTATACACGCGTCCAAAAATAGTTTCAAAATCATTTTCTAAAAGTGTCAAATATCCCTAATTAACCAGTCAAAATGCTTTCGCCCTTTTTGAACGGTTAAAAACTAACCAAGTTTACTCTTTGAAATGGACGACTTTCGATCTTATCCAAAAATATTAAGTACGGAAAACTTGTGTTAAAAGTTAAAACATCCCCTAAAGTGTTTTTACTGATACATTGTTGAAATGCTATCATGACAATGATCCTTACATTAAAACCTTAAAATATTTAGCCAGACATGGAAATAAAAGCAAGCATATTAAAGTTGATCGAAACAAACATAGTAATAAAGTCAAGGCAAGGTAATAAGATAAGTAATGCAAGTGCAAGACAACGCGATTGAATAAAATAAAAAACTTAAATAGAAACCTGCTCCAAATCAGAGTCTTTAAATCTTGGTACAACTGGAAAGTAAATGCCTGAAGTAAAATGGCGGCAAGATTGTAAATAAAAGAGATGCTCCAACCTAATCAAGACTATGGTGCAATAATCCTCCGATGTGGAGAATTGTTGCTTTTACACAAGTGAGTATAGGCTTAGCATTGTAAGACTAAGTTTGATGGTGAAAAATAAAATGAAAACTACTATTTATAGAAGTTCTCCAGGCTATGCTTTGACAGAAATGCCCTCTAACTCCTTTTGCACAGGAAGAAATTTAACAAAGACCGCGGCCGCTGAGGCCTCTCTGCGGGCGATGAGTATGCAGATAGAGAGATTGTGGGGGATGTGGAATGTATCCCCTGCGTGGAGTGGTACACATCATGGCGCCCCCTATAGCATCCACTGAGTTGAACGCCATGTGTAGGATTTCACTAAAAATCTCGATTTCTTGGCCTTTTCGCATGGTTTCTTCAAGAAGAGATCCAAATGGGCATGTTTCCCGAAAACAAGACAAATACAAGCATAACACAAGAAAACAGTACTAAAAATTATGAAAAACATGTGTTATTTGAGTCAAATATGCAGTGAGATCAGGTGTTATCAATCTACCCTAATCAACAGAAAATAAAGATAATCACATAAAATATTCCTAATCCGTCTAGAAACCTAACTATAAATAACCTAAAAATTCTAAAGAAGAGAGGGGGATTGCAAAGAAAATAGAAGGGATAAAGAAAGAAGCTTGCGGTCTTGAGTCTCCAATTGAAACCATCATCATCCGGGATCTGGGTTTCAAAATCAAAAACCCTAGATCTATGAGGTTCACCAACATCGCGCCTTCATTGTTATTGTCATTGTCATCATCTAGTGTGCATGCAAGACAGAGAGAAGAAGAGGGAGATTAGGAAGGCAAACCAAAAAGACATAAAAGGAATTGATACAACGAGATTCACTGTGGAGAAGTAAGCCCAATACTTAGCTTAGGGTTTTTTCTTGAATCTATGATTTGTGTTTGGTTTGATATTTTGGAAATTCAAGGTTAGGGTTAGGGTTAGGGTTCATCAGACTAGTGTTAGGGTTCTTAAGAGTATGGTTAATGTTCATCATTTTTGAAGGATTCTGGGTTTTTGAGGTTGGGGTTCAACATGAACACTTAGGGTTCTTAGGGTTCATAGGAACCCAAATGAAGATTCACTGTGGCTGGGATGAATGTTTGAAGGATGATGGTGGAGCCCAGATGCAGTCGCGGACGAAAGCGATTTCCAGTCGGTGGCGCTCTGAGATGGGCGATTTCCAGCCGGTGGTGCTCTAGGCTGGGCGATTTTTGGCATGGCGAAATTCTAGAGAGAAGGAAGAGCCTATCTCTCTATAAATGACAAAAGGGTTCTGTTGTTCGGCAGTAGAGAGAGAGGCGAAAAAATGAGAAAGATTGAGGGGAAATGATCATATAGACCTCCCAAGTCCTATGTGTTCCACGCGTAGCATACTCCCCAGTCAACCCTGATTCTCAACCACACGATTGTACTACCTTTGATCAAAGGCTCAGGACTCACGCTTGCATGGCTGCATGATCTAGACCAAATGATCCATAAAACACTCGTGCATCATAAGCCTCTAAGTCTCCCTACAAATTGTCAACGGGCCAGAAACACTATCTGGGCCAAGCCCATTGCTAAACATACACCCCAGATTACTTCCTCCCTTCAAAATATACCCCCTATGAAAATGGGCTCAGTTCAATATCTGAACTTGGGCCCCTTGCTCCCTGAACCCCCCATTCTTGCTGTGTTGCACAAATATACACCCCCTCTACGTTTGGGCCTAAATTCAACATCTGAATTCAGGGCCCTTGCTTTCAACACCCCCTTAATTACTAGCCAAACATAAAGTACGCCCCCTTGCATTTTTTAATTAATTTTTTTTTTATATTAGAATTAATATTTTTATATTTAATATATTTATAAATTCTTAAATTATTTTATTATTATCATAGAATTCAAATATTTATTTTTTCTACTAGTTCATTCTTTAATTACTTTTAAAACTTGCATTAAAATTATTTTGTCATGCATTCAAAAGATTTTTATGTATATATATATATATATATATATATATATATATATATATATATATATATATATATATATATATATATATATATATATATATATATATATATATATATATATATATATATATATATATATATATATATATATATATATATATATATATATATATATATATATATATATATATATATATATATATATATATATATATATATATATATATATATATATATATATATATATATATATATATATATATATATATATATATAACACATAACCAACATCAAATCAATTTTTTTTAATTAAATCCAAGATATTAAAAAAAAAGGATTATGGAGATACTTTAAATCGACTGCGAACTTCGTCTAACAATTCCGCTATTCATACACCCAGGCTTGGTTCAAGGGAAATTCAGGATATCTTCGTAATCCATAAAAAACACCAATCAACTACGAACTACAAATTGAGACTCTAATTCCTCATAAGAGGATACGTAGGCATGCGACTTAAAAACTGTCGCGAGTTCCCCTAATTAAAATAAAAATCATATTTCCTAAACCGTTATTCTAAACCATAATATCATTGCGAACAAGGTAGATGAGGGGTGCCTAACACCTTCCGTTTATCTAAAAACGAGTTAACAACTTAGAATCTCTGACCAAATTAGAGTTATCCTTTATATTCCCTTCTTAGGATAAAAATTAAGCGTGGCGACTCTCATTTTCAAAACTGGTTATAATAGCTGACGACTCTGCTGATGACTTATCCCTAGGGTTTAGAAGCTTTCCTCTTAGGTTTAAGGTTTTATTTAGATCATTAATGTTTTCAATATTTACTGCTATTTATTTATGTGCTTTCATCAATTATTGTGATTTATTTATTTTTATCATATTATATTCATTTGATGATGGCATTTTTTATTCTTAAAAAAATATATTTTTTTCAAAAAAAACTTAGAAATAAGGTTTGTCTATTAGCTAAGGGGATACCTCATCCCTATGAGTTTATGTGATGATTTCTCCTAGAGTCGATGGAATTCCGAAAAAAGAATACGTCTCAAGAGACATCCTCTTGGGGGTAAGACTTTGGAATGAAACATATGACTCTTTTTATAACCCTTAAACCAAAATCTCATGGTGAGACCTTTCAAGGCCTAGAGACGAAAGTTTCGATCTAAAAAGAGGCTCCACTTAAGGGAGGTCCTTGTGTCTTTCCCTCTAGTGTCATCCATGATACCCTTAAGGAAACCACCTTATGAGGATGGTAGAATACACATAGGCCAAAACTAGGAGCCTACCATATAAGGATACCTTTTAAGAAATTATGTTACTATGCCATACAATCATGCACTCATACATCTTGCACTTCATATATTCATTACCCTCCATTTATTTTTGTCTGTCTTATTCACATAATCAAAAAAAATAATCAAAGGCTTTTGGTGAAGTGTCCTATAATTTAATGCCAGAGGGAAACAAATTATTCGTATTAATATCGTCAAGCCATGTGTGATGAAGATCAAGACCATCAAAGGGAAACTTTCTGAAAGAGCTTTGAAGATGTTCACTCATCGTTATGGGGATACCCTTGAATTAACAAAAGTAGAGGTACAATTGGATGTTGTTTCTGCCCTAATTCAGTTCTACGACCCTGCATTGAGGTGTTTTACCTTCCAAGACTTTCAGCTAGCACCGACTCTAGAAGAATTTGATAGACTTTTGAATTTTTCTAAGGGGAAAGCTTATGTGGGAATCGGGAAGACTATTGACATTAAAACGTAGCAGATGGTTTAGGGATCCCTTATCCCGAATTGTCACTTAATTACAAAAAAGAAGGTGATGTATAAGGGATTAAGAGTTGCTATTTGGAAACTAAAGCTCTTTATTTTGACGATAACAAAGAATGGGAGTCTTGTGTTGATTGTTTATAAAAAAGTTTATCGACTGTGAAACAAGATATTCACTGCTCGAGAAAACTTGTTGCGCTTTGGCATGGGCTGCTCGCTGACTAAGATAGTATATGTTAACCCATACCACTTTTTTGATCTCTAAAATGGATCACATCAAGTACACATTTGAGAAGCCAGCTCTCTCTCTGGAAAATAGCCCGATGGCAGATGATCTTAACACAACACGACATTTAATACACCACTCAAAAGGAAATCAAAGGAAGTGTAATGGCAGATCATTTGGCGCATCAAGTTGTTGACGACTACCAATTTATGAACTTCGAATTTCCAGATAAGAACATAATGCTAATTATAGATTATGAAGAACCTGGACCGTATGAAGGACCCGAGTCAGGATCCCGATGGACTATGGTTTTCTATGGAGCTTCTAACGCACTTGGCAACATAATTGGTGTTGTGATTATCTCTCCTCAGGGTTTCCATACACCCTTCACTGTCAAACTTTACTTTGATTGCACCAACAATATGGCTGAATATGAAGCGTGCATCATGGGAATTAAAGTTTCTATTGACCCGAGAATAAGATTCATGGATGTATATGGGGATTCAACCTTGGTGATCAGCTAGCTTATGGGAGAATGGGATACGAAGCATCTGAATCTTATCCCTTACCGAGAATATGTCCTAACCTTGATTCCATACTTCAAGGAGATTACTTTTGAGCATATCCCAAGAGAAGAAAATCAGTTGGCGGATGCCTTATCTACCATGTCATCCATGTTCAAGATCAGATGGGACAACGAGACTCCCAAGATTACCATTAAAAGATTCGACGAACTGGCACACTGCTAGGAAATTGACACTGATGGGGTGGAAGAAAAACCTTGGTTTCATGAAGTGAAAAGGTACCCTGAAGCTCAAGAATACCCTGAGGGGGCATCAATCAATGACAAGAAGTTCCTATGGAGGTTCTCAACTAAGTTCTTCTTGAGCAATGGAATTTTATACAAGCGTAATCATGACTCAACTCTACTTCGTTGTATGGAGAAGAAGGAAACAAAGAAAATTATGGAGGATAATGACGAAGGCATCTTCGGTACACACTCCAATAGGCATACTATGGCTAAGAGAATCTTGAGAGCGGGTTACTATTGATCGACAATGGAAAACGATTGCCACAACCGCATGAGAACTTGTCATAAGTGCCAGATCTATGCTTATAAAGTCCATGTGCCTCCAGTATCTTTGAACGTCATGACTGCTCCGTGGCCATTTGCAATATGGGGCATTGATATGATTGGGGAAATCAAGCCTACTTCTTCTAACGAACAACGCTTCATCCTCGTCACCATTGACTACTTCACAAAATGAGTTAAAGTAGCCTTGTTCGTCCGTGTTACCAAGAATGTGGTCGCCCGGTTCATTAAACATTACCGTATCTGTCGGTATGGAATTCCCGAGAGAATCATTACAGACAATGGTACTAAACTAAACAACACTATAGTCACCTAATTCTGCATGCAGTTCAAGTTCAAGCACCACAATTCTTCTCCGTATCTACCAAAGATGAATGGCACAGTGGAAGCCGCCAACAAGAACATTAAGAGGATCGTACAGAAGATGGTTGTGACTTACAAAGACTGGTATGAGATGTTACCATTTTCTCTTCATGGCTATCTCACTTCAGCACGAACATCAACTAGGAAAACTCCATTCTCTCTGGTCTATAGTATGGAAGCTGTCTTACCTATCGAAGTTCAGATCCATTCTCTAAGAATTATGAAGGATGAAGACTTAGACGAAGACGAGTGGATTCATACTAGGTTGGATAAGTTGAATTTGATTGATGAAAATAGGACTGCGTCTGTCTATCATGGTCAATTGTATCAGAAACGTATGATCAAGGCATTCAATAAGAAAATCAAGCATCAGGTATATCAAGCTGGTGACTTGGTAATAAAGCGCATCATTCTATCGCAAGGTGATCCCAGGGGAAAATGGACTCCCACCTATGAAGGGACATTTGTTGTCAAGAAAGTATTTTCTGGCGGTGCTATGATACTAACCACCATGGATGGTGAAGATTTCCCACACCCTGTGAACACGGACATAGTCAAAAGATGCATGAAAATGACCCGCTAGGTTGACGAGCCTAGGAAAAAATAAGGACTTCCCGGCGAACCAAAAAGGTTCGGGCAAAAATTAGAGATATATATAAAAGATTGTACACCCAACAAGTTGAAAACCTGAAAAGGCGACTTGGGCAAGAAACGGTATCCCGGTGGATTGAAAACCCGAAAGGGCGGTCCACACAAAGGTTAAGTATTAAAGCGTACGACTATGTCCCATTGGATCACTTACTGCAAGCTTTATTACTAAAGTCAAAGTTCAAATGGTACAAGTTCAATCAACTTTTTCCGACAGTAAGGGATGAGATGTTCAAAGACATATATACAATGGCAGAGTTGGAACCTGACGAGATCATTTCCACATAGCTATATATTTTGCTTTCACTTTATACTCTTTTCACGTCAATTTACTCTTACTAGGATTTATGTCTCTTTGTACAATATCGTCTGTTTATAGGCAAACTATCAATACAAATACACCTTAAAATTCAAACCTTTTTGTTTTTCTGTTTTGTTTGCAAAAATGTCCAATGACTAAAAATGAATGAACATGTGCATATGAACATGATTAGTTGTTAACAAATATATGCATAAAAACAAGAATAAGCGTTTACTCAAGACTCTAGGAGTTGGGATGACGTTCAAGCTGTCCATAAATCTCCACAGAGCCAGTTCCATGAGATTATCCCCACAGAGTAATCTTCACAAATCCACCTTCAATGAAGATACATTCCCCATAATTTCCCCAGCAGATTGCTCCGACGGATAAAGGAGTATGATCTCTTTTCCATAAATATTACCAACCTACGGAGATCAAATCAGTACAAACTCATGAAAGTTATTTTCCCCAACAGAGTTCATTCTTCAAAACTGTAAAAAACCTGCAGATTTCTTCTCTCCCACATAGCTAATTTCCTCAACAAAGGTGTTTCCTTAGCAGAGTATTTCTCCTTCAACATGGGTTATTTCCCAAATAAGGTTTATTTCCCCAATAACTTACAGTCTCCTCATCTTAAGTTTATTCCTCAGATTTCTACGAGTCACCGGCAAAATTCCCCTCCTTAGTGAAGTTGCCACTATCCCCAGAAAGTTGCTATAAAACCTAGAACTGGACCAAATATCAGTCAACTTTATCCTATCCAGACGAGTCAGGAGGTTATCCATCTCTTTTATCCACAGTCACGGTATATAAGATTTTAACTCCCCAGACGAGTCGAAAGGCTATCCATCTCTTTTATCCCCAATCAGGGTATATAATAATTATCCTCCCCAGACGAGTCAGAAGGTTATCCATATCTTTTATCCCTAGTTAGGGTATATAAGAATTATCCTCCCAAGATGAGTCAGAAGTTTGTCCATCTCTTTTATCCCCAGTCAGGGTATATAAGAATTAAACACCTTAGTGGAGCGATGAACGACTAATGTTCCTTAACTCTTCTCCCCAAATGGAATTCAACATTCCCCAATGGAGTTTCCTCAAATAGCAAAGTAGGAACCCTCAGCGGAAGCATTCTAGATAAGGTTGAAGATTACACATGTTCTTCATCCCAACACCAGCCAGGGATTCATTTTCCCCATCAAGATATCATATGAAATTATTGATACACTTCCAACAAATTTCAAATTCATACATCATTTACCAATATCATAGCATACGCACACGAAACCCATATAGCAAAGTCTCATTTATTTTGAGAACATAATTACACAATGCATTTCATATATCATGACATTGTATACAACTAACTCTTTACCTTTTCAGGAAAGATCAATTAATAGACGAATATCATTAACAATTATCAAATAGGTCCAAGATTAATTCCCTAAACAAGACGGGGCAACTATCTACGTGACCAGGTCATAGATTAATTTTGAAAACAATACGGGGAAACTATCTCTACGACCAATAAAAAGCAGGTTCCAGATTAACTCCTGAAATAAGATAAGGAAATTATCTATACAACCGAGCAAATATTAACTCCCGAAACAGGATGGGGAAACTATATTTCTTTCTTTATGGTCAGATGAAGATCAATTCCCGAAACAGGACGGGGCGACTATCTTTATCACCAAGCGGTATGAACTCCCGAAACAGGATGAGTTTACCAACAAAAACAGACTGTAGATCAATTTTCGAAACAAGACGGAGCAACTATATACATGATGAACACTTCTTTCAAAGACATCTTCTGGCTCAAATTAAATCAAGCATAGATTTATTCTGATACTTCTTCCAGTAGACTTTTTCTGGCTCAGATTAAATCAACCATAGATCTATTCTGATACTTCTTCCAACTAAAGACAAACAAACATCTTCTGGCTCAAATTAAATCAACCATAGATTTATTCTAATACTTCTTCTAGTTAAAGACAAAAAGACCTCTGTAGGCTCAGTTTAAATTGAGCATAGATTTATTCTGATACATCTTCCAGTTGAAGTCAAGCGTAGACTTAGTCTAATTTATATCAACTGTTACTTTGGATGGCATCTATAAGCCCATCTCAGACAACTCTCCATCACCTTTCCAAATGGAATCTTTAAGCCCATTCCCAGTATAATCAGCCAACAATGTTACTTCGTGCACAGGCGAGTGCAAATTTATGGGCACTTATGTCTTCAATCATCTTCCACCTTCAAGTCACGAATGGCGGGCAGGCCAATCAAACTCTTCAAGTTTAAAAAGATTTAATAGGAACAACTGTTGTACCCCAAAATTTGCCCTCCCATTTTCTTCAAGACATTCTTCTAAGATTCTCAAATACTCAAGGATTCTCAAGAGTTGATCAGACAAATTCACCTCCTAAGCATTGGCCTATAACTAGGGTTTTGGTTTTCTCAAGGGAAATTGGACTTATAATGCCTCAAATGACTTTCATGGTTCATCATAGGTCCTCAACAATGCTCATCTAGAGTTTCAAGCCTTGCATCACAAGTTTGCTCAATCAATTGCTCATATGACTGAAAATCAACTATGTTGGACAAAAAGTCAATTATGGTAAATATAGAGTCAAACTTCAAGGTTTTTTGTCAACATCAACATTTTGAGGTGATATTAATCATTTTATCAAGGGTTGACCAATATTCCTCAAGGAAAGCCCTCAAATCATCAAAGATAAAAAATTATCAAAATTAGGGTTTTGATTGAAGATGACTGATCATTGACTGTTGACCTAGTGCATGACCTAATGGCTTGAAGCAAGATCTCAAGGACTCAAATACAACATATTTACCTAATTATATGGCTCAAAACATTTCCAAAAATGCAAGTGATTGATAGTTGAAATTTTGAATCAATTGATGAAAAGTCAACAGTCACTCAAAAGTCAAACTTTGACTTTTTGGTCAACATTGGAATTCAAAAGTCAAGAATCATCAAGATATTAAAAACTATCAAACTTGATCATCAAGAAATCAAAAAGTCAACAAAAGTCAAATTTGAAAAAATTTTCTAACACTTAGAAAAATTCTAAATGTTTTTGTTCTTAACAAAAACCCTAACTTCACAAGCAAGTTTCCTTAAGATGCAAGTTGATTCAAAGAAAACTTTCAACATGAAAGTTGTAAGGATTGATGAATTCTACAACTTTGAAATGAGGGTTGATTTCCAAAAAGTGCTTGTATTAAGAGATATAAGCTCATGAAGTTAGGATGTTTTTATCCAACACTTAGAATTTTTTTTACAAGTTTTGATCAGATTTTTGTCCCAACTTCATGGCCATTTTCCCCCAAGTTCCCATTTGATTTAGCCAAAACTCACAACATGAAAGTTGTAGACAATTTTTCAAGCTTTCCAAAATGTCCAAGAATACAATTTTATCATGCTTGAGGAAGGAGAATCAAAGAGATGAAGTTGGCATCCATTCTTGAACTATAGGTTATATTTATGGAGTACTCAAGAGCAAATCTTCATGGCATGTCTTGTAATCTCACTTTACAGGACTCTAAACTCCTAAATCTATCCATAATCAGAAGATTGAACGAAATTTTGAGTTATTATCCAAGTATTCAAGCCATTGCCCAAGTGCTTATTCCATTTTTGGCACAAAGTTAACATTGCCATTTTGATAAAGTGACTTTAATCACAAAGTCAACTTCTTAAGGATATAACTTGTTTGTTCTTATCACACTCAACATGAATACTCAGAAGCAACATATCTAAAGCTCCTAGTCACTTCAGATCCCTCTTGTACTATGCATTAAAAAACCAATTTTCATATAACTTGGTTGTTTCATCTCAACCAAACCAGAACTCCATAGGTTGTAAACCAAGTCCTCTCACCCTCTTAAACTCTTCCTATAAATAGAGAGCATAATAGGCAAGCCAAGACACGAATGGACAACCTCAAAAAATCTCTCAAGATCATAAGCTACATATAAAACTCTATTGTTGCAACTTCTGACCTTGAACACCAAACACTCAATCCACTTGTGAATTTTCACTCTAAATCATTTACGAAGCTTCGATAACTCATATAGAACTCATCCAAAGACCTGCTTCATCATTGTAACACCATATTCATCATCTTCCAAACTCAAAAATAGAGCTTTACAACTGGACTTGGTTGGAGTGATTCAAACACTTTCAACACAAAGTAAGCATTACAAAAGCTTCCTGGAAGTTAGGTGAAGCTATCCAGATCATCCTAATACCTCAAGAAGTGCTCTAACTCCAAACTTGATTCTCACTTCAGAGGTAAGTTTTCTAAACTTTGAAATCTCTATACAAGCATAATTTGCATTTGTTTTCTAAAGCAAAAATGTAGATATCAACGCCCTGAAACTAACCATGTCCTTAGTTTTCATTTATGTTGACTGTGTGATGTGAATTTTGGATTTGAAGTTTTTGAGAAATTAGGGTTCAGTTTGGTACCAACAGAAGTTCACTTTAATCTTTGAGTGTTAGCTTAAGTTACTTACATGGTTGAATTCGTGTTGAGATTTAGAACAAGTTTGGTGTTTATAGTTTTTGAAATAATTGAGAAATGAAGGAGTTAGCATTTTCAAAACTTATGTTTTTGTTGTTGGCCGCACGAAGAAGATGAAGTTGCATCTTCAAACTCTCAAAAACGAGTTTCTAATATATTGAATGATCCGCGTGTAAACTAACAGATGTATCACCACCCTAGTGGTTAAAGCGCGTGCCTGTTACTATAGGGACCTGGGTTCGAGCCCCAGCGGTACCCTTTTATGTTTTTTCACATATTTCTTGCAGATCCAGCGTGCCAAGCTTCCATGAGTCCATCATATGTCCTCATCTCATCATCATTAGATCTAATCTAAGGCAGATCCAATGCACCAAAACGCATGACCATGATGCACCTCAGAAGGCTATCCCCACTAAATCAAACAGGCGCTGGGCTTGAGGTGTTTGGGCCTTTCCATTTTTGCTATTTCTCACCCCTTTTATTACTTGTTACTGCAGGCCCATTTCATTTCTTTTTTTTATTATTTTATTTTAATTAATTTTATTTTCTAATTTTATTTTTTATTTAATCTGAAAAAATCTTAAAATTGATATAAAAAATTATATTTAGGCTTTAATTATCTATTTCTAATTTTTGACAAATAAAAATTAATTTATTTAATCACTTTAATTTTATTTAATTAGAATTAGGTTTTATATTTCAAATATCTTTTCTAAACACCAAAAAAATATTTTCTAAATACTTAGAATTTTCTAGACTTTAATTAGTTAATTTAATTTTTAAATAAAAATAAATTAATTTAATTACACCTTGTGATGCGGTGGGAGAGATGACTTGGTTGTTTTGCGTTTTATCGCAAATGTTGCGGTTAGCAAGAGTCGCCACCGACTTTTCTTTTATCCAAAAAGGAAAGGTGAAAAAGCACAGGAAAGACCTTTGAGATTTTTTCTTGAGTTCAGGGGGTAGATTATAAAAAGGGAAGGTATTAGCACCCTTTTCATCCATGGTTTTC
This sequence comes from Vicia faba, assembly GCA_948472305.1. NCBI lineage: Eukaryota > Viridiplantae > Streptophyta > Magnoliopsida > Fabales > Fabaceae > Vicia > Vicia faba. The sequence continues at coordinate 71,028 of CATIWC010002720.1, read as the reverse complement.
CATGGGCTCTTAGTTACTTTGCTAGATCACTTGCTTTTGTTTGAAAATATGCTTTGTGTGGTTTTTTGAAAGTATTTTGAAAAGGCGCCATCGTTTAGGAAAACTTTGTAATGATTCTCGTTCGTAAGAATGTATACAAAGTGTTGATCTTTTGAAAAAATTTTCAAGTTTGAAAGATGTTTTTGAAAGTGTTGGTGTTTGTTTTGAAAAATAGCAAAGATATTTTGTTTTGAAATTGAGCAAGTAACTAGGAACATTCTACCTACTCAAAAGTATTTCATGTTCATTTCTTTTTTCCTTTGACATTGTTATCTTACCATTGATTTGGTAAGTAACCATATCTTTGGATGTAAACGGGACAAGCGTGGGTCATCGTATAACCAGGATTAGAAATGTTGCAAGGTATCTTAGCATTTTTCTTTAGGGACTAAGATCATTTGAAAGACAACATGGATAGCGTCATCGAGGGACTATGATCTTGTATTTTGCTTGTTTTTGCTAAGATACCTCACATGCATAACATGACCATTTTTGTAAGGCAACAAGGTGGATTTTACCCTAGGGGTGCTTGTGTGCAAGTGTATTGATTTTCATGCTTTGTTTATCTTTGATTAGGGTTTGCTAATTGATTGGTTTTAGTCTTTTCATACAAATCCTAATTATTAGCATTTATATAAAGCAATAAATTATGAACAAATAAAATTACTACGCTACTACATTATTAGGGGAGAGGGTGTACAAATTTACAAATGGGGATTGCATGAAAATTAAACCTAATTATCTATTACAACCATATTGAATATTGTACAAAAATTGAAAATAAAATGCAAGGATATAAATGGGAAAAAAGAGATGATTTTTGTTGTTTTTATGAAAGGGTTTTGGTCTTGACCTAATTAAAGAAAATGGTTAATTAAATTAAATAAAAATAACTTAATCTAATTTAAGAAAAAGAAATTAATTTCAAAAGGATTTTTAAGGGTTTTTTATGAAAGGTTTTAAATTAATGAAAATAAAATGAAGATTAATTATAATAACCTAAGTTCTAAATTAATTTTATCTAAAAAATAAAATAATATATTAATTCATCCTAAGTATAAGAATTGATTATTTAAGAAAAAAGAAATTTATTTTTTTTAAGAAAATGTTTTTTTGTTTTATGGAAAATAAAATACATGAGTATAAAAAATAAAACTAAAAAATGGATTTTTTATGATTTTATGAAAATAATAATAATAATAATAATAATAATAATAATAATAATAATAAAAATAATAATAATAATAATAATAATAATAATAATAATGAAGAAAAATAAATAAAAATAAAAAATATAAAGAAAAAGTCAGGGATTAATCAGTAACCAAAGGAGTATTATGAGAAAAAAAGATTAGGCCCAATGAGAGCCCAAGCGCTGCCAAAAAAACAAAAGAGAGTCATAAAATTGTGAAAAATAGCAAAAGGTCACACTAGGGCTTGAACCCAGGACCTAAGGGTGAACAGATGCGCGCTTTACCACTGGGGTGGCTATACATCCGTTGATATAATCAAAATAATAAATATATGATACAAAACGCGCCCTGATTATACTTCATCTTCAACCTCCAGCCAAAGGACTTGTATCTTCTTCATCTCTCAGCAAAAATGAAAAGTTTAAACATGAAAGTTGTGGCACTTCTTGCCACGAATCCAAACATATAAATAACTTAAGCTAACAGTCAAAGACGAAAGAGAATTTTTCTGGCCCTAATTCAAAACCTAAAAGTTTCAGAAAACTTCAACTCTAAAATTCTCTAAGCTCAGGCCATATAAATGCAAACTATGGATATGTACAGCTTTGTGGCAATGTTATCTACATTTTATCTTCACAAATAAAAGCATAACAATGCCTAAATATGAAGATAGAAGTTCAAAAAAAATACCTCAAAACTGGAAATCGTGAAATGGATTTGAGCTTGTTTTAGGCAATGGTGATGATCAGGTTAGCTTCCTTGGACCTCTAGGAAGCTAATGCAATGGCTGGCTTGAGCTGAGGGTGGCTGAAATTGCCTGGAGAAGTCCAACTATAATGCTCTGTTTTTGCCTATGGAAGTTGATGAAGATGAGGTTACAGTTTGCCAACCGGGACAAAGATGGTTTGTATTTGGTATGAGGAAGCTTTTGAAACAAAAAGGCCAATAAATTCACGAGTGGTTTTGAAGATTGAAGTTCAAAATCAGAAATGACACAAAAATGGAGGTTTTATGCAATCTGAGTTTTCAGGGAGTTTGGGAGCTTGTTCAATCGTGTGTTATTTTGCAATACACTTGTATAATTATATGGAAAAGGTTAGAGCAGTTGAGGAGGTCAGAAACACAAGATATAAACTTATGGCTATGTTACTTGATTTTGAAGAAAAGTGACAAACACGTTTCAATGTGTAGTACAAGCATGACCTGGGTTTATGGGAGGCTCTGGACATGTTGCTTTTGCCTTTGACATTACTTGTGATCGGAAGGAACAAGTTAGGAGCTCTATGCATTGACTTTGTGATTAAAGTCACTTTTCCAAAATGGAAGTGTGAACTTTGTTCCATTAATGGAAAATTTACTTGGACAAAGCTTGAATCAAGTGGATAATAGCTCAAAAGCAAGTGTAATCTTCTGATTATGGAGATATCTTGAGGTTTAGAGGTCTGCAAAGCAAGATTGTGCAGCATATGTTTGAAATTGAATTCTTGTTCATCACAAAATGACTTGTAATTCAAGTGTGAAAACCCCAACTCCCTCTCTTCGATTCTCCCTGCTCAAGAATGATTTCAAGGATTTCTTGGACATTTTGGAAGCTTGTAATGTACTCTACAACCTCTCTTTGAATCACTTTTGGAAATTCCCCTTGTAACTATATGAAAAAAAGCCATGAAGTTAGGTCAAAATCCTGACCAAAACTAGGGCAAAATTTCACTAAGTGTTCAATTTCAAGACCATGACTTTGTGAATTAATAACTTGAGATTCAAGAATTTTTAGGTGAAGTTGGGTAAATTAATGTTGTAGATATCATAGAGATCTACAACTTTCATTTTTAAAGTTTCTTCTGAATCCTCTTGCATCATGGTGAAAAATTTGCTCAAAGTTATGAAAAAATATGAAGTTTTAAACACTTAGAAAAATTTCTAAGTTAGAAAACTTTAACTTTTCAAAATGAAATCTTGAATTTTTGATTTCTTGATGAATAAGTTTCATATTTTGACATGTTTTGATGAATTGTGATCTTTGACATTGAATTTTGACTAAAAAGTCAAAGTTTGACTTTTTAGTGTACAGTTGACTTTTAATCAGTTGACTGAAAATTCACTGTCAATCCAATTGATCTTGAGCAATGTTTTAGGTCACGCCATTAGGTAAAAATGATGCAATTTAACTCTTGAAATCATACTTCAAACCAATTGACCATTTGCTAGGTCAAAAATCAGAAATTGCCCTTCCTCAATCAAAACCCTAATTTTGACCATTTTGCCCTTTTGATGATTTGATCAAATTTCTTGAGGAATGGTAGTCCAAACTTGATCAAATGATACATATAAGTTTATAATATTGATGTGTATAAAAAATTATGATGTTTGACTGTAAATTGGCCATAGTTGACTTTTTTCCCAATACAGTTGATTTTTAGGTCAACTGCTCAATTGACTGAGCAAAAGTGTGATCCAAGGCTTGAAACTTGACATGAGTAATCTTGGGGGTCCATAACGATCCATGAAAGTCATATGAAGTATTTAAAGTTCAATCACCCTTGTGCAATCTCAAACCCTAATTTTGGTCATCAGTGCTTAAGGAGGTGTCTTAAGCTGATCAATCATAGTGCAGTCTTGAACCAAGAGATTTTTTTGAGAAAATATTTGATAAATGAGAGGGAAAATTTTGAGGTACAACAACTGCCCCTGTTTAATCTTATTAAACCTGAAGAGTTAGATTGGCGGATCCGCCATTCGTGACTTGAAGGTGGAAGATGATTGAACACTAAGGTGCCCAGAAATTTGCACTCGAAGATGGATGGTGAATAGGCTTATAGATGCCATTTGGAGGTGTTGTACCCCAAAATTTTCCCTCCCATATTCTTCAAGATTTGGCAAGATCAAGCTTCAAATGGATTAAGGATTGCACAGTGCAGACACCCTCCTAGCACAGTCAAAATTAGGGTTTTGGTTCTTGCAAGGAAGTTGAGGTTTTCAAGGGTCCAATCAAGTCCCATATGCCTATATACATTCTCAAGCATCCATATGTCAAGTTTCAAGACTCACAGCATCAAGTTGCACAGTCAAAAACCCTAATTGCTTCACAGTCAACTGCAGGGGTAAAATGGTCATTTGACAGTCAAAAGTCAAAAATTTTGGTCAACATCTCATTTTGAAGCCACAATCATCATTTGATCAAGTCTTGATCATGATTCCATAAGCATGGCTCAAAAAGTCTCAAGATGCAAAAGTTTCTATTTTTGGACAGCTGAAAAGTCAACTGTAACTTGACCAAGGCATAACCTTTTCATGGTTCATCAGAAAAATTCCATCCAATGCTCATTTTGAAGGGGATTACATTTCCTATAACTCATATTCACATTCCAAATTCAAGAAATTCTCTCACAAAAAGTTATCAATTTCAACATTATAGGTCATTTTCAAAAGTCAACAAGAAGGCACTTTAAGTCAAAGACCATAACTTGAGATTGGTAAATCAAAATGACATGGGACCAAAGGAATTGGTTATAGGACTTCAAGACCTTTCCGAAATGTCCAAGAACATGTTCATAGCCTCAAAATTGAGCAAGATATGCATTGATGAAGTTGGGAAATTTTTGGGAACTTTCAAAAGTCAACTTTGCCTAAAACACTTCATTTTTGCTAATGGGCCTCAAATTCCTTCTTGAATCTTTACCCAAGGCTTATGCACGACCCATTGAACTTAATTTGATTTATTTTCTTATTTTTAATTAATTAATTGAATTTATATTAATATTAATTCATTTAATTGGTTTTAATTGTAGGAAAATTCAAAAGATATGCTTTTTAAATCTTTTTGTGAAGAAAATAAGGCTAGTGCAAGCTGGCAATTCGTGTGCACCTCAAGGACCTCAAAATCTCCATGATTGGCAAGGTTTTGATAAAGTAAAGATTGAAAAAGATTTGATTTCCAATCACATATTCAAACCATAATGCAATGGATTTATGGGCCTAATTTTAACCTAATTCTCTTCACATACAAAGGCTGAAGCAAACCCTATTCCTGGACACGTGAAATTGCTGCTAAAACTCCATAACCAAATTGCAAAAATTCAAGAAATAGTGTGAAACTGAAATCAATATTGCAGGTGAATTCAAAGCCTAAAAGTGGTTCCAACGTGTTGCTGACATTGCCAGGAAGTCATTGCCATCAAGAACAAGCTCTGATACACAAAGAAACGGCCAAACAGAGTCACGGTTTAAACAAACATTTCCATAATCGAAATCCAATTTTTATGCATCATTGACATGTTTTGATTATTGATTTGTATTGCTAACATCTTCCTGAAGCTTTTGGTATGGATTAATTGTGTTGAAACATCCTGAATCGAAATCTACCATGGACGAATGCTAGGGTTTAGAAGCTTGAAAATTAGGGCTTTCTTATTAAGGAAAAATCAGGCCTTGAGACACATACAGTTAAACTCAGAAACTCAAGACGAATTGAATGGAATCATCGCTCTCAATTTATATCAACCCTAACTCTAATCGTTATTATTCGTGGTTGTAGTTAGTGGGGGTTAAAAACCCCCGCTATCTTGTTTATGTTTACAAGTAAAACGAAGAAGACAATAGGTGGCAACGTGTGACTGGGTTGTTCAAACTCAGCGCGCGTATTTTTGTTTTGCATCATAATAGTTGTTTGTATTTTATATAATATTTGTTTATCAATATGTTTACAAACGCGCATCATGGTTCAGATGGTTGGAGACGTGGCTGGCAAACACTGGGACCTGGGTTCGATTCCCAGGTCCCCCATATAATTCTTCATATTTTTCTTAACACATTCCAGTGCAGCGTGTGACTCAATGGTCCACCATAAGCCTCACACATCAACTAGCCAGGTGTCTCTCAGCTTCCATCCAGTGGCCATGAGATGAAGGCCATGGTGTGTCCCAGTCAACCAGCATGCACGTGATCATGAAAAGTCAACAAGGCTTAGACTTCTCTTGGGCCAGAATTGCTTCAGTAAACCTCCATATGGGCCATCACACCCCCTTTGGTTTGCCTTGTTTTAATTTATTTTCTTTTCTTTTAATTCTTTTAATTGTTTTAATTATTATTATTAATTCACCACAAATTAATTTTTCCTAATAAAAATCAGAAATAAAAATTGTAAATATATTTTAATTATTTATTAATTTCACTATTAACTTATTTTTGTAAATAAATACTAACAATTGACTTAGCTTAATTTAGGTTTAAATTTTAATCCTTTTTCTTAATAAATAAAAATTGCATAAAATTAGGTTTTGACTTTTTTTACTCATTTTCTTATTATCATCATTATTAATTATTTATTATTTTTGTAAATAACATGTAAATTAATTAATTAGCTTAAATTAGGTTAACTTTAACATTTTCATTAATAATTAAAATAAACTTAGACCTAGGGTTTCTTTTGACTTTTAATTTATTTTCATTAAATACAAAAACACAAAAAATATCTTTCTTTAAATAATTAAATAATTAATGATTAGGTTTAATTTAATTTCAAGCAAAGGACAAAAAACTCTTAATTTCTCAAAAGGGTCAAAAACCCTAAGGACGTCCAGTTTAATTTCTATTTGCGCATTATTTTTATTTTGATTATTATGTAACTGCTTCCAAGGATGTAATAGTAATTAAGTTTATTGCTTTTTTTTTTACTTTCCGCATCTTTATCAAAAACGAGTCTTTGTTTTTTGGCGATGTATAGACCCGCGCCTTGTAATAGCATAGCTTTATCTTTCCGTATTTTATTTTCCGCACTCCTAACTGCTAAATTGCATGAAAGAATGTATGATAATTAAAAAACAACTCGTAGCTCACAATTGCATGATCCAAGATAAATGTTAACATGAAAACAACACACAATGCACATGCCACTTCTAGGGTACGCCTCACTCGTTGCCTTCGAACGTGGTCGTCAAGTGTATGGTGTTTTAGCGGTCGCCCTTATGTCTGAGATCCAGTTGCCTCGAAACGGTTGCCTAGGATTAAAAAGGATCTAGGACATTAGGGTTACTTCTAAGGTGTCCTACTATTGCTTCGGTGACCGCACTGTTCCTACAATCGAATTGACCCGAACACCTCCAACGGTGGTGCTACCTACCTCTCAATGGTGGGATGGCACTACCTTAAGGACTCTTACACAACCTAATTCCTTAGGGTAGGTAGATGACTCATGGGTACTTGCTCTCTTCAAAAACAAACAAAACAATCTTTTCACACTGACACTTTCAAAATCTTTCAAAACAAATTTTTCAAACACTCTTGAGGACAAATACAAGAGTTACTCAGGAATTTTTCAATGAAACTTTTTCAAAACCCACTCACACTTGAAAAGCAAACAAATTTTTTGAAAACATAAGAGCAAGTACCTAAGAGCCCGTGGATAACCACGGATAGAAAGGGTGCTAACACCTTCCCTTTCTACAAATCTACCTCCCGAACCGAGAGACATTCTCAATAAGGAATTTTGCTGTGCTTTTTTCCTTTCCATGTTGGAGAATATAAAAGACGGTGGCGACTCTTGCTTACCGCGACATTTCGCGAACCAGCTTAAAAAATAGTCAGTTCTATTTCCACCGATCACAGAACTGGCGACTCTGCTGGGGACACTTAATAAGTGAGGTGTACCTTAGGATTAGATCATACTTATGTTTTCAATTGCTTGCTTTGATTGCTTTTATTTTGTGGGCTTGCATCGGAGTTTCATAGATCCTAACCCGGATCTAGGGAATACCCTTTAGGTAGCATAAGCTATGAGGGACCTGTCCGGCGTAGACCGACACGGGTGAAGCAGTGGCTACGTTGGTGTGACACCTTGGTCTGTACCGATATCCCTTGTGTTGCAACGAGGAGAATATGGGTCTTCTGAGGAGTCATTAAGCACCAACCGACCTTAGAACCCTAAATTAACCCAACTTGGCCATAGAACAGTAGCAGTATGCTACACCCATTGAGGCTAAACTCTCGTGATGGTTCTGGCCGCAAGAAAAGATTGCGACGCTAGAGTTATGACCGACGAGGGTAGTCGATGATATTGAGATCCTCTAGAACCCGGTTACTATTTTCTAGGACAAGTCTTAACCCACGAAACTGAAAGAGGGTAGTACCTAAACTTCATGATGGCCTAAACTCTAAGGGCTGTCTTGTGTGACTTGTGTGCCCTCAAACTTGACTACTTGCATGCTTGTTATCTGACGCACGAGTTCCTTGCAGGTTTTGTTTACAGTCCTTAATCTGGACTCATAACAGGGTTCACTTACATCACTCCATGCATAGCATAACATCATACCATCATACCATTGCATACATCCTGCATAAGGACTAACCCATTTCAAGGATCTCAAGGGTCTGTGATGCAGGTCATGATGAATCAAAATGTCCAGCAAGGGGCAAAGGGGATTTATTTTCCTCTAGCCAAGGTTTGGAGGTCAAAACATGATGACTTGAGTCAGGGGCTATGACCCACTCGATATGGTGAGTCTTGACTCTTGAAGAAGGACTCTCAACAATATGAAGTGCCTTCAATCAAGCCACCGGATTCCAATTCTAACAATTTTCTTGTTTACCCCGCGGGATCCTTGAAAGCATTGCATGCATACATACACATCATTGCATAACAGGTACCCTTGTTACAGGTCACTTACCTTCTTCGCTGTTTATTTCAGCAATGGCTTCCCAACAAGACAACCAGGATCTTCATGCTCAAGAGACTCGGTTCGGGGAGATCCTCCTAAATATATCCAAGGGGCAGGAGGAGTTGAGAACACTCCTCATGGGGACTTCGGTCAGGAAGAGTCCTGAAGACGACAAGGACGAACGACTGAAACATATGCAAGCTGAGGTGGATGCAATGAGAACCCAGATGCTGGGGAAAATGGCTCTTATCCAAGGCTTGGCTCGAGAGCAAGAAGAGTTGAGAACCATGGTCAACCAGCTTCACCAAGAGAGATACAACATGAAGCAGATAGTCCCAGTCAGGGACCAGGTCATTGATCAGCTTGCAAGAGGACAAGAGGCTGGTAGGGTGAAGAATAGACCTCTCCAAATTGCTACCACTTCACAGGTCCAACAACAACCTCGCCCAGAGCAACGGGTTGATCAGAGTAAGCCCCAAAGGCAATTTACCAAGCTCAACACGTCGCTGTCTCAAGCTTTACAACACCTGTTGAGGTTGAATTTGGTAACTCTAAGGGCTCCTCCCCAGAATCCCAACATCTCTGCTCCTACTTATCATCCCAATAGAAGATGTGCATATCACTCTGATGGTCCGGGACATGACACAAACGACTGCTGGTCTCTGAAGAACAAGATCCAGGACCTGATTAATTAAGGAGCAGTGGAATTCACCCAAGATGGCCAGGCTGAGTTCTTCTACTATCCCTACAAGATTCACCATTTGAAGTGACAAGGCCTGAGACGAGAAAACTTTTGTTCATTCGAATGTTCAAGTTGTATTTTTCTTTGATTGTTCAAACAATTATTGTCATAGCAAAATTTATTACTTTATCAATGCATCGCATATGTCTGTTTTGAATCAATATATTCGCATTCGCTATATTCAAACTGCTTTCATTTTTTTGTGATGTTCAAACTCTCAATTTAAAATTCTAAGCCTCTTGAGGGAGGATGACGAAAACGATACCATGATCTACAGTATGATTTTGAACAGACCCCGCTGATGAGGTACATGAATTGTTTCAATTCCTAAACACTGGAGTTATAAGGAAGATAATCCCTCGTCAACCCTTTTGAGCCAAAGAAGTTGGAGTTTTTTCTTTTCAAAAATGAAAACCCTTAATCATAACCTGGGGCGGGGTAGTTCTCTCAGTTGATCCAAGTGCACAACGAATAGCATCAAAGAAGTCCTTCCAAAACAAAAGACAGTGATGGTTCCCTATAATCGTCAAGACAGGCAGTCATTATCTTTCAAAATAAAAGCCCAATAAGTCAAAACCTATGAAGGAGACTTACAAAACTGGGGAATCCCGTTGACTGTAATCACAAAAGAAACAGTTCAGGTAAAAAAGGAAAGGGATAACAAAATCAAAAAAAAAGAAAAGAAAAAAGAAAGAGGTTCTACAAACCCTCGACAAAAAATGACTGCCTATGCAAAATAAATTGTCAGTATCCGAACCATCACTGGAATATCAGGATAAAGACTCAAACAAGGTCTAACGCACGATCAACTGAGTTTAAGTTTAAAGAATATCACGAAGAGCGGGTGGGTACAAATAAAATTTGAGCCTTTATCCTTTGTTTCTTAAACCGTGAACCAGGCCATGCTATAACCCTTAAAAGTCCTAGCTGAAGCAAGGGTTAGTTCGAAAGCATACTGTTACGAAAGGTATCCTGACTCCTTAAGGATTGCGGTAAAATAACGAGTTGACATCACAGTTTACAAAAAAAAATTCACTTGTTTTTATGGAAAACTTCATTTTTCAAAAATTTCAAGACAGACATAAGCTTTGCATTTTTAATATAACATTGCTTGCATATGACTATTTGTTTGAACAGCATAGAAGTTTGCACGACGAATGTCTAATGAACAAAAGCACCTCCAAGCAAGGGGCATGGCATGATCATTGTCCATCATCTGGGGCAGTTAAGTCAAGATTCGGAGAATCTCTCAAAAGGCCAACCAACTTGGGGCAAATCTCTGTCTGAATCACTTGGGGCATTGGACCTGAATTCCAGCAACGAATCTTGCACGATCAAACGAAGATCTTCTGGAAACATGGCAACACAACACTACTTACAGTGACAACTCCCTACATTCTAAGAACATGGACATAGTCGAAAAAATACTGTGCATAATCAAAGACCCGCTAGGTTGACGCACCTAGGCAAAAATAAGGGCTTCCCGGTGAACCAAAAGGGTTCGGGCAAAAATAAGGCATGAAAGTGAAAAAAAATTGTACACCCGGTAAGTCGAAAACTTGAAAAGGCGGCTTGGGCAAAAATGGGTATCCCGGTGGACTGAAAACCCGAGAGGGTGGTCCAGGCAAAAATTAGGGATCAAAGCGTACGACTATGTCCCGGCATCTCGTCACTTGCCTACCAGAAGAAGATTTGTCAATCGACAGTTATTAACACCTCCACAGGTACCTTCTCTCGCAGAAATTGGGGCAATAAGAACTATCTAAGCGATCTAGCTATTCTGTCCTCCAAGGTACCAAGGTAAGTTCGGCTGAAGAATGTAACCAAGATACCTTCACTCCGCAGAGTAAGACAAATCAACAATACTCTCCCCCGAGCATAGTTGGTCTCCCGTCAGCCCTAACAAGGCACAGTATCCCTAGCAAGTCAGCAACATTCTCCCCGAGCAGAGTTAGTCTACTGTCAGCCTCAAGGAAGTTGGGTATCCCCAGAAGATCTCAACATTTCCCAGCGGAGTACAAACATTCCTAACAAGCATCCCCGGCAATCTTGATCTAAGATTGTTCCCCGGCAGAATACCGGACATCCAGTGGAGCCATTCCCCAGTGCAGTCCTAAGTCTCCCCAGGAAAGTTGAATCAATCTCCCCAGTAGTAAGCTTATCCCCAGTAGATTCTGGAAGCTTACCCTTGCAGAGCACGAACTCGTCTCCCGGACTTTATTCAAAGGTTATTCCCTACCCGAGCTTATAATTGGGTTACCCTCAGCTAACTACCATGGAAAGATCGTCCTCGGCGAAGTTCTCTCTATCCCCCAACAGAGTTCATCATTTCCAACAGAGCTTATCAACGGAATCCCCAACAGAGTTATCATCAAAATCTCAGCAAAGTATCTCTTCCCCACAGAGTAATTCCCCGCAGAATAATCTCTCCAGCAAAGTTTATCCCTCAATGGAGCCATCTTATCCTACAGGTTTATTCTTGTAACCATCATCCTCGGCGGAAACGAAGAACTCTACTCTTCAAACATCAGCCCAGGATTCAACAAGTTCCCGACATCCGTCAAGGATTTATTTTCCTAGACAAAAATACATTCATGAACATCACATCTTCATACATTATAGCATGCACATACGCATCATGAACATACAATCTCATTTATTTTGAGAACATCACGCATTTCATACATCATGACATTGCATACAACTAATGTTTCGCCTTTTCAGGAAAAAGGTCAATACAAAGATGATTACTATCAACTGTCGCAATTCCATATTTGATACCTGCATCTAGCCAGGGAATATCTGTGAGTGATTACTTGTGGATTCGACACCTGTATCCAGCCAGGGAATATCTGCATAAAGAAATTCCAGATTCGATTCCTGTATACAGCCAGGGCACGTCTGAAGACTTTGAAGATTCGATTCCTGTAACCAGCCAGGGTATATCTGTTGACGACTAATTCTGGACTCGATTCCTGTATCTAGCCAGGGCACGTCTGAAGAGTTTGAAGATTCGATTCCTGTAACCAGCCAGGGTATATCTGTTGACGACTAATTCCGGACTCGATTCCTGTATCCAGCCAGGGCACGTCTGAAGAGTTTGAAGATTCGATTCCTGTAACCAGCCAGGGTATATCTGTTGACGACTAATTCAAGACTCGATTCTTGTATCCAGCCAGAGCATGTCTGAAGAGTTTGAAGATTCGATTCCTGTAGCCAGCCAGGGTATATCTGTTGACGACTAATTCCGGACTCGATTCCTGTATCCAGCCAGGGCACGTCTGAAGAGTTTGAAGATTCGATTCCTGTAGCCAGCCAGGGTATATCTGTTGACGACTAATTCCGGACTCGATTCCTGTATCCATCCAGGGCACGTCTGAAGAGTTTGAAGATTCGATTCCTGTAACCATCCAGGGTATATCTGTTGACGACTAATTCCGGACTCGATTCCTGTACCCAGCCAGGGCATGTTTGAAGAGTTTAAAGATTCGATTCCTGTAACCAGCCAGGGTATATCTGTTGACGACTAATTCCGGACTCGATTCCTGTATCTAGCCAGGGCACGTCTGAAGAGTTTGAAGATTCGATTCCTGTATCCAGCCAGGGCATATCTATTGACGACTAATTCCAAATTCGATTCCTGTATCTAGCCAAGGCACATCTGTGAGTAACTGATTGTAGACTCGATACATGTATCCAGCTAGGGCATATCTACATGAAGAGATTAGAGATTCGATACCTGTATCCAACCAGGGCATATCTACATAAATAGTTTGAAGATCAACCCCTGTAATAGGCCAGGTAATTATTTTTCTTTCTCAGGTACGCAAGTTCTCGCTAAGGAATCTCTTACGCGATCGACACCTAGATGGCATCTATAAGCCCATCCACATACCAACAGTCTCCAAATGGCATCCATAAGCCCGTTCCCGACAAGATTCTGTTACAGCTTCAGGTGGCATCTATAAGCCCATCCTCCTATTCGTCATCTCTCCAAATGGAATCTATAAGCCCATTCCCGTCATCACACTACTGATACTCTACCATGTGAGTGCAAATTTCTGGGCACTCTAGTGTTCAATCATCTTCCACCTTCGGATCACGAAAGGCACGCAAGCCAATCTACATCCTCAGGTCTAAGAAGATTGAACAGGGGCAACTGTTGTACCCCAAAATTTTCCCTCCCATATTCTTCAAGATTTGGCAAGATCAAGCTTCAAATGGATTAAGGATTGCACAGTGCAGACATCCTCCTAGCACAGTCAAAATTAGGGTTTTGGTTCTTGCAAGGAAGTTGATGTTTTCAAGGGTCCAATCAAGTCCCATATGCCTATATACATTATCAAGCATCCATATGTCAAGTTTCAAGACTCACAGCATCAAGTTGCACAGTCAAAAGCCCTAATTGCTTCACAGTCAACTGTAGGGGTAAAATGGTCATTTGACAGTCAAAAGTCAAAAAATTTGGTCAACATATCATTTTGAAGCCACAATCATCATTTGATCAAGTCTTGATCATGATTCCACAAGCATGGCTCAAAAAGTCTCAAGATGTAAAAGTTTCTATTTTTGGACAGTTGAAAAGTCAACTGTAACTTGACCAAGGCATAACTTTTTCATGGTTCATCATAAAAATTCCATCCAATGCTCATTTTGAAGGGGATGACATTTCCTATAACTCATATTCACATTCCAAATCCAAGAAATTCTCTCACAAAAAGTTATCAATTTCAACATTATAGGTCATTTTCAAAAGTCAACAAAAAGGCACTTTAAGTCAAAGACCATAACTTGAGATTGGTAAATCAAAATGACATGGGACCAAAGGAATTGGTTATAGGACTTCAAGACCTTTCCAAAATGTCCAAGAACATATTCATAGCCTCAAAATTGAGCAAGATATGCATTGATGAAGTTGGGAAATTTTTGGGAACTTTCAAAAGTCAACTTTGCCTAAAACATTTCATTTTTGCTAATGGGCCTCAAATTCCTTCTTGAATCTTTACCCAAGGCTTATGCACGACCCATTGAACTTAATTTGATTTATTTTCTTATTTTTAATTAATTAATTGAATTTATATTAATATTAATTCATTTAATTGGTTTTAATTGTAGGAAAATTCAAAAGATATGCTTTTTAAATCTTTTTGTGAAGAAAATAAGGCTAGGGCAAGCTGGCAATTCGTGTGCACCTCAAGGACCTCAAAATCTCCATGATTGGCAAGGTTTTGATAAAGAAAAGATTGAAAAAGATTTGATTGCCAATCACATATTCAAACCATAATGCAATGGATTTTTGGGCCTAATTTAACCTAATTCTCTTCACATACAAAGGCTGAAGCAAACCCTATTCCTGGACACGTGAAATTGATGCTAAAAACTCCATAACCAAATTGCAAAAATTCAAGAAATAGTGTGAAACTGAAATCAATATTGCAGGTGAATTCAAAGCCTAAAAGTGGTTCCAACGTGTTGCTGACATTGCCAGGAAGTCATTGCCATCAAGAACAAGCTCTGATACACAAAGAAACGGCCAAACAGAGTCACGGTTTGAACAAACATTTCCATAATCGAAATCCAATTTTTATGCATCATTGACATGTTTTGATTATTGATTTGTATTGCTAACATCTTCCTGAAGCTTTTGGTATGGATTAATTGTGTTGAAACATCCTGAATCGAAATCTACCATGGACGAATGCTAGGGTTTAGAAGCTTGAAAATTAGGGCTTTCTTATTAAGGAAAAATCAGGCCTTGAGACACATACAGTTAAACTCAGAAGCTCAAGACGAATTGAATGGAATCATCGCGCTCAATTTATATCAACCCTAACTCTAATCGTTATTATTCGTGGTTGTAGTTAGTGGGGGTTAAAAACCCCCGCTTACTTGTTTATGTTTACAGGTAAAACGAAGAAGACAATAGGTGGCAACGTGTGACTGGGTGGTTCAAACTCAGCGCGCGTATTTTTGTTTTGCATCATAATAGTTGTTTGTATTTTATATAATATTTGTTTATCAATATGTTTACAAACGCGCATCATGGTTCAGATGGTTGGAGACGTGGCTGGCAAACACTGGGACCTGAGTTCGATTCTCAGGTCCCCCATATAATTCTTCATATTTTTCTTAACACATTCCAGTGCAGCGTGTGACTCAATGGTCCACCATAAGCCTCACGCATCAACTAGCCAGGTGTCTCTCAGCTTCCATCCAGTGGCCAGGAGATGAAGGCCATGGTGTGTCCCAGTCAACCAGCATGCACGTGATCATGAAAAGTCAACAAGGCTTAGACTTCTCTTGGGCCAGAATTGCTTCAGTAAACCTCCATATGGGCCATCACACCCCCTTTGGTTTGCCTTGTTTTAATTTATTTTCTTTTCTTTTAATTCTTTTAATTGTTTTAATTATTATTATTAATTCACCACAAATTAATTTTTCCTAATAAAAATCAGAAATAAAAATTGTAAATATATTTTAATTATTTATTAATTTCACCATTAACTTATTTTTGTAAATAAATACTAACAATTGACTTAGCTTAATTTAGGTTTAAATTTTAATCCTTTTTCTTAATAAATAAAAATTGCATAAAATTAGGTTTTGACTTTTTTTACTCATTTTCTTATTATCATCATTATTTATTATTTATTATTTTTGTAAATAACATGTAAATTAATTAATTAGCTTAAATTAGGTTAACTTTAACATTTTCATTAATAATTAAAATAAACTTAGACCTAGGGTTTCTTTTGACTTTTAATTTATTTTCATTAAATACAAAAACACAAAAAATATCTTTCTTTAAATAATTAAATAATTAATGATTAGGTTTAATTTAATTTCAAGCAAAGGACAAAAAACTCTTAATTTCTCAAAAGGGTCAAAAACCCTAAGGACGTCCAGTTTAATTTCTATTTGCGCATTATTTTTATTTTGATTATTATGTAACTGCTTCCAAGGATGTAATAGTAATTAAGTTTATTGCTTTTTTTTTTACTTTCCGCATCTTTATCAAAAACGAGTCTTTGTTTTTTGGCGATGTATAGACCCGCGCCTTGTAATAGCATAGCTTTATCTTTCCGTATTTTATTTTCCGCACTCCTAACTGCTAAATTGCATGAAAGAATGTATGATAATTAAAAAACAACTCGTAGCTCACAATTGCATGATCCAAGATAAATGTTAACATGAAAACAACACACAATGCACATGCCACTTCTAGGGTACGCCTCACTCGTTGCCTTCGAGCGTGGTCATCAAGTATAGGGTGTTTTAGCGGTCGCCCTTATGTCTGAGATCCAGTTGCCTCGAAACGGTTGCCTCGGATTAAAAAGGATCTAGGATATTAGGGTTACTTCTAAGGTATCCTACTATTGCTTCAGTGACCATACTGTTCCTACAATCGAATTGACCCGAACACCTCCAACGGTGGTGCTACCTACCTCTCAATGGTGGGATGGCACTACCTTAAGGACTCTTACACAGCCTAATTCCTTAGGGTAGGTAGATGACTCATGGGTACTTGCTCTCTTCAAAAACAAACAAAACAATCTTTTCACACTGACACTTTCAAAATCTTTCAAAACAAAATTTTCAAACACTCTTGAGGACAGATACAAGAGTTACTCAGGAATTTTTCAATGAAACTTTTTCAAAACCCACTCACACTTGAAAAGCAAACAAATTTTTTGTAAACATAAGAGCAAGTACCTAAGAGCCCGTGGATAACCACGGATAGAAAGGGTGCTAACACCTTCCCTTTCTATAAATCTACCTCCCGAACCGAGAGACATTCTCAATAAGGAATTTTCCGTGCTTTTTTCCTTTCCATGTTGGAGAACATAAAAGACGGTGGCGACTCTTGCTTACCGCGAAATTTCGCGAATCAGCTTAAAAAACAGTCAATTCTATTTCCACCGATCACAGGAGGAATGTTGGTAAATACTGGAAGAAGTATCGGCACAAATATCTTGTTGATTTATACTAAAACTTGATGTTTTACCTGCGAGAAAAAGAGTTAGTAAAATGCAGATGCCTGCATGATGTTCACCAGATGTGGTATTATGTTAAATGCATATGGTATGTGTGATACGGTGGCAGAACTGACTGTTGATACTGGTTTGGGTTTTTTGTTCGCAAAATGTCGCGGTAAGCAAGAGTCTCCACCAACTTTTATTTTATCCAATCAGGAAAAGGAAAAAGAACAGAAAAAACCTTTTTTGAGAATGTTTCTGAGTACGGGGGGTAGGTTATAGAAAGGGAAGGTGTTAGAACCCTTTCTATCCATGGTTTTCCATGGGCTCTTAGGTACTTGCTCATTTTGAAATTGCTTGTGTGTGCTTGTTTTGAAAAGTTTTGTTTTACTTTGTTTTAACCCTCGTTTCTGTCCTCAAGAGTGTTACAAAGTTGTTTTTGAAAACTTTGTTTGAAAATTGTTTGGTGTGAAAAAGTTTGTTTATTTTGAGCAAGTACCTAGGAACTAATCTACCTACTCCAAAAAAGTATGTTCGTTTTCCTTTAGACAATGCTATCCCATTATTGAGAAATAGGTAGCATCGTCGTTGGCGTTTAAGGGACTATCAAAAGGGACACTTGTGGTCATTGAAGGCAACATGTATGGATACCTTAGCAGTTCGAAGGGACTATCGTTATAAGATCAATTCGTAGGCAACTCGAGGGACTAGTAGGGACTATGATCTTTAGGATGACTTTGAATCGCGGGTCATTGCTAAGGTATCCCTACGTTCGAGGGACACGAGCATTATTTCCGAGGCAACCAAGTGGGGAGTACCCTAGGAGTGCAAGTGTGCAAAAGTGTTTGATTTCAGTTATTTATCTTGTGATTTAGTGATCTAGGATTGATTCATTAGTCATACACGCCTAAAATGCTAGCAATTATATATAAGCATGCAGAATATAAAAGCGAGAAGATAAAGGTCCTACGCTATTACAGAGCTTTTGCAGATACATAATTGTCTTGACTGAAAATAAAAGTGTGGAATATAAACCCTAATTACTATTACAACCTTGAAACAGTTACAATAATAATAAAAAGAATTAAAATGCGCGCGGCGAATTAAATGCGAGAATTAAAGAAAACCTAAAAGTCTAATCGAAAAATAATTACGTTATTATTATTTTTTTGAGAAAAAATTAATTAGGTTATGTACAAATAAAACCCCTAAATTCTAATTAATTTAAATTATAAAAAAGGAATTAAATTTGCCCTAATTTTAATTAAACTAATTAATTAATTAAAGAAACAAAATATTTTAAAAAAAAATGTTTTTTTGATGTTTTTGTGACTTTTGATTAAATGATAATAAAAATAATTTTTGGTGTTATTTTAAAAAAAGAAAATGATTAGAAAATAATTAAAAGAAATTAAAATAGAAAAGATAGAAACTGGGCCTGTTTAAGCAATTGGGGGGGGGGGGTGTCATGTGGAATTTATCTTTAGGCCCAAAGAGCTGAGCCCAGTCCCACATGAGATCCAGCGTTGTGCCAACCTGGGGGTGCACCATAGTCCTTCATTGATGGGTGTTGGATCTGGCTAGCAATGAATCCAGTGGTAGGATGATGACAGCGCATGGTAGGCGCTTTGGACGATAATGCATAAAATCTGTAGAAACAAAGTGAGAAAATAAAACTTGCTGGGACTTGGGATCGAACCCAGGTCCTCCCACTCAATACCAACACGCCTTACCATCTGAGCCATGTGTCTTGTTTGTTAGTATAATGATACCAATTAATATTATATAAAAACAAGTGGATTAAGGAATTAAAACAAAAACGTGCGCCAACATTCAAATGGACCAGTGATGATTGAACATGTCGTCTTCTTCTTCCTCATCCGTCGTCTTAGGTCCCAGACTTTTACCTACGGCCTGGGTCTGTAACTATAACCCTGCATCTTTCAAAAATCACAAGCAAGCATGATAAATTACTAGTGAATACATAGATCAACTTGTTTTGATCTCACGAGCATCATGGTGCTCTTTTCTGGGCCCAATTTAACATGTAGAACAAAGCCCTAAAACTCAAGAACAAACCCTAATAATGGAAGTTACGTATACAGGCATCAAAATGCAAAATTGTTTGAACCAAAACGTTCCAAATAGTGATACAAACACAATGTTATGCTTAAACGTAATTAATCATGCGTAAATAGCAAAATTAGATTCAATATTGTATGAGAAAACTGTGGGTCTGTAGCTTATGATTCTGACCGTGTGGAAGCTTGCAAATGATCGAAAAACGTTCTAGAGATGTCCAGGAATCTATTGGTGGCCTTAGAATACTTTGAATTGACCTCTAAGCTTGAAATCGATCCACCATTTTTTGACAATTTTTTCAGTTTTGCTTTTGCTCTCACCACCTGTAATCCTCGTTTTTATGGCTTGGTTGTGTCCTATATATTTGGAATTGATTAGGTCAACAAAACTGCATGGTATCTTGGTGAATTAAAGAGATTTGATTTGATTTTGTTTTTGTATGATATCTTTCCAAAACAACCAAAATCATGATATTTTTGATTCATTCAACCCTTGCACGACTTGGATATGATATGCTAGCTTGATTGGATTTGATTCCACCAAAAATTTAATCACAACACAAATCTTTGATATTTTTTGCTATTTGTTTGATTTAATTTGACTTTTAAATGATAAAAATCAAAATAAAATAAATAAATGAAGCAAATAATGTTTGAGTGCCGATTTGGGTCGTGGAACATGTCACAAGCAAGATTCAATCATGAAAAACTAGGCCCATTTGACAAAACAAATGTGTTTTTGAGCATATTTGACTTTTGGCAATTTTGCAAAAATGGCCAATT
The DNA here is from genome assembly GCA_948472305.1 of Vicia faba. Taxonomy (NCBI): domain Eukaryota; kingdom Viridiplantae; phylum Streptophyta; class Magnoliopsida; order Fabales; family Fabaceae; genus Vicia; species Vicia faba. The sequence goes on along the minus strand of CATIWC010002720.1, from coordinate 50,562 downwards.
TTTCCAAGGCACATCTCCTCCAATTTTAACCCTAGATAGGTGTTCTTGGACTTTTTATAAGTCTTAGGATGTCCCCTAAACAACCCTTTTGGTCTCATCTCAATTGGGTCTTCCATGCTCATGTAAGAAGCTTTGACCCAAAAGGTGTTTTTGTTGACTTTTAAAAAAGACCTATAATGTAGATATTCATATCTTTTGATGAGTGCATATTTTGAACTTGTGGGTTGAAGATGAATTGTGGGTAATTACATCCTCTTCAAAATGAGCCTTGGATGGAAAATTTCTGATAAAGTATGAGGAAGTTATGCTTGGTCAAAGTTTGGTTGACTTTTCTTGAGAAACCCTAATTTAGCAACTTTTGGGTTTTGATAAATTTGGGGCATTCCTTGGGGAATCATGATCAAAACTTGATCAAATTATGAATATCACTTCAAAATGTTGATGTTGACCAAAAATCTTGAAGTTTGACTGTATGTGAGCCACCGTTGACTTTTGACCTAGTACAATTGATTTTCAGGCATCTGGGCAATTGACTGAGCAAACTTCTTATGCAAGGCATGAGACTTGACATAGATGATCTTGAGAACATATTTGTACCATGGAAATAATTTGGGACCTTTGGATCTCCCACACCCTGATGAAAATGGAAACTCTAGTTTGAGGTATATTGCCTTAGGAGAGAGTTTGTCTGGTGAACTCTTGGGCATCCTTGAGAAACTTGAGGACCTCAATGGGCATGTGTTGAGTAAAATGAGAGGGAAAATTTTTGGGTACAATAGTATGTACATGATATGATGTATGAATGTGAGATGTATGTTTTTGTCCGGGAAAATAAATCCCTGACTGTTGTTGAGGAAATTCTGGGGGATTGAATCCCTGATTGCCGTTGGGGATGAAGAATATGCATATCTTCAAACTTTGTTGAAAGGATGCTTTCACTGGAGAATATCTCTTGAATGTCAATTGTTATCTGGTAGGATCCAGGCTTCATAATTTTCTGAGGATGAAGTAGTCAACTGCTATCTGGTCCGATCCAGGCTTCACGACAACTTACTGGGGAAGAGACGAATTAACAGTTATCTGCTCGAATTCCAGGCTTTTGTAGAAAATTTTCTTGAAATTGAATAGTTATCTGGTCAGATCCCGTCTTCACAAAAACTTGCTGGGGATACAGAAGTTAATTGTTATCTGGTCGGATCCAGGCTTTGCAGTAACTTGAAGTGGTAACTACTATCTGGTCGGGTCTAGGTTTCATGGTTTTTTTTTGAAAGTTGTACTATTATCTGGTCGAGTCTAGACTTCATAATGTCTCTCTAGGGATCATAGTTAGTTGTTATCAGGTCGGGCTCCAGGCTTCACAATAAACTATTTGAAAAATTGTTATCTGGTCGGGTACAGGCTTTGCAGACTTTTGAGGTTGATGAGGTCAATTGCTATCTGGTCGGGTCCAGGTTTCACAATAAACTGTTTGGGGATTTAGTTGTTATCTGGTCGGTTTCCAAGTTTCACAATGAATCTATGAGGGTAATTACTATCTGGTCGGATCCAGGTTTCATAATAACTTTCTTGAAAAGATGAAATTGAAAACTGACATCTGGTCGGATCCAGGTTTCACAGTAATTTGTTGGGGTAAAGGAAAATTCTATTGGGGAAAAGAAGTTAAACCTTGGTCGGGTTGAGTCTCGGTTTTTCTATATCTTTGAAGAGTTAGACTATTATCTGGTCAGGTCTAGGGGTTGTGGCCCTATGATTTGCAATAATCTGAAAGGAGAATTCAAACTGGAGAATATGGACTCAGTCAGGTAGGACAGACTCAGCTTGGGGAGGATACACTCAACTGGGGAGGATAGACTTCGCTTGGGGATAACATCCTTGGCTGGGGAAGATATACTAAGCTGGGGAAGACAGGCTCAACTGGGGATTTTCGTGGTGTCTTGATTGTTGTATGTTGGGAAATTTTGAACTCAACTGGAGAGTTATGTGATTCCTTGAAGATTGCTAGGGAAATAAAACATGTTGGGAAAATAAACCCTGTTGAGGAGGTGAATTTTATTTTAGGAAGAGATCCACGAGGCTTCAACTTGCAAAAATCGACTTAGCTAGAGAGAGAGCTTCCAAGAGATTGAGACTCTGGTCGGGGATTATCCTACGCGAAGAGACTTTATGAGCAACTCCATTGGGGGGAAGGTTTATTGTAGCCGTCCTTGGGGGGATAACGATAATGAGAAAACTCTGTGGGGATATTTCATGTAAATTAAAGAGATACTTGTTGCTGCTTAGCAGGACACATGTGCTAAATAGTTTTAATTATGTTCATATGCATATGTTCATTCAGTTTTAGTCATTGGACAAATTTGCATTCAAAACAAAAGACAGAAATTTTGCACTTCAAAGTATATTTGTATTGATATTTTGCCCATGAATAGGCGTTTTTGTACAGAGAGACGGAGATCCTAGTAAGAGTAAATCGTCGAAAGGAAAACAAAATTGAGAATGAAAACAAATAACCATGTGAAATGATCTCATTGCCTTCCAACTCTATTATTGCCCCAATGTCTTCGAATGTCCCTTGTCGTTGATAGAAGTTGATTGGACCGTTTGAACTTGGACCTTGGTGATAAAATTAATTGTGTTGATTCCACAGGACATAGTCATACGCTTTTAATCCTTAACTTTTGCCTGGATCGCCCTTTCAGGTTTTCAGCCCACCAGGATACCCTTTTTAGCCCAAGTCGCCCTTTCAGGTTTTCAACTTGCCGGGTGTATAATCTTTTGCATATATCCCTAATTTTTGCCCAAACCTTTTGGTTTGCCGGGATGCCCTTATTTTGCTTAGGTGTGTCAACCTAACGGGTCTCTTATGCGTAGTATTTTTTAACTATATCAGCGTTTATGGGATGTGGGAAATCTTCACCATCCATGGTAGTCAGTGTGATACGGTGGGAGAACTGACTTGATATTTTGCGTTTATGTTCGCAAATGTTTCGGTTTAACAAGAGTCGCTACCGAATTTTCATTTTATCCAAAGGAAAGGTGAAAAAGCACAGGAAAGACCTTTGAGATGTTTTCTTGGGTTCAGAGGGTAGATTATGAAAAGGGAAGGTGCTAGCACCCTTTTCATCCATGGTTTTCCATGGGCTCTTAGTTACTTGTTTAGATCACTTGCTTTTGCTTTTCAATTGTTTGAAATGGTGCTTAGTATGGTTTTAAAAGTATTTTGAAAAGAGGCCTTTGTTTAGGCAACCTTTGTAATGATTCTTGTTTGAATATATACAAAGGTGTTTGTCTTTTGAAAAATGTTTCAATGTTTTGAAAGTTTGTTTTGGGAAATTGTTTTGAAATTGTGTGTGTGTTTTTGAAATTAGCAAGGATGGTTTGCAAGAGATCAAGTAACTAGGAGTTGTCTACCCTACTCAAAGATCTTTCCTACACATTTTTAACCCTTTGACATTATTGTTTTACCATTGTATTTAGTAAACAACCTTGTATTATGATGTTAGACGGGACGGGCGTGGGTCATCGTATGACCATGATAACAATATTGCCAAGTATCTTAGCAAGTTTTTGAGGGACTAGATCATTTTTGTATAGGCAACCAAGATAGCGTCATCGAGGGACTATGATCTTTTTGTTTGATTTTGTTTTGCCAAGATACCTAGCATGCATACCATGGTCATTTTTAAGGCAACAAGTGGATGAAACCCTAGGGGTGCTTGTGTGCATTGTGTTGTCATTTTTCATGGATTTTTGTCTTATATTAGTCATGCTATTTATTTTGATTTTTTTGTTATCATACATACCCTAATCTTACTATCATGGCATTTGAAAGCGATAAAATGCGTAAAAGTAAATCTAAGACTATTACAACATTATTATGGGGAGGGGGATACAAGTTTGAATAGGGGATATTGCTCAAAATAAAACCCTAAAACTATTATTACAACCAAATTGAAACATTGCACAAATAAATAAATAAACAAATATTTAAATGTACAATTAAATATAAATATGCAAAATGTTTTTGTGTTTATTTTTTATGTATGTAAAACAGGAATTGTTTATGTCTAAAAATAAGAAAAATATTAATGATTATTTTTGGAAAGGGTGGGAACCCTAATTTTTTTGTTTAAGAAAATACATATTCTAATTATTTATTTATTCATTTATGTACAGAAGATAAATAAAAATATATATAAAGTGTTAAAAAATAATATTTGTGAGAAAATAATATTTTAAGTGTATAATATAATAAAATAAAAATATGTAAGTATTTAATATTTTTTTACAATTTTGTTTAGAAAAATAAAGTAATATTAACCTAATAATTATTTATTATGCAAATAAAAATAAAATAAAAATATGATAAAATGCCAAAAAATAAAGAAAATATTTTTTGTGTTTTTAAACGTTCAAGAAAAAATAATAAAGTCAGAAAATAAAAAAAGAAATGAAAAATATGAAAAAAATAAAGCAATGGGCCAAGGGGGTGCAAAAAGCAGGATGGTGGGTGTCAAAAGCAAGGAAGGCCAGGACCAACCCACGTTCCAGCTTCATCCCTGACCTTTGAATAAAAATGCGCGCGTTCTGCAACTCAAATTGTATCTCCTGTATACGTGCTTAAAATCAAAAACTTGCAACATGAAAGTTATAGCTTATTAAACCACGATTTTAACCATATAAAAAACTTAATCTAACTCTAAGAAACCAGGGAGAAATTTATCACCCCCAATTTATGACCTAAAAAATTCAGCAACTTCAACATCCAAATTCTTCTAACTCAGCTAACATAAATGAATTCTATGCATATGTATAGTTCAAGGACATTAAGGGCTACATTTTTGCTTCACAAACCTAAGCCTAATGATTCTTAAATAAGGAGATAGAAGTTTGAGAAATACCTATTTCAGCCAAGTTCGAATATGGCAATGCAGCAACTTTCAGTGAGGCCTGAGGTTCTTTTGAGCTTGGTTGATGTTCCCTTGACCTTTCCCAATGCTTAGCTTGCTTTGAAATGGCTTGAGTCTCCTTGTAGAAGTCAACCTGAAAACTCAGAATTTAAAAATGGTGAAGCTTGAAAATGAGTTACAGTTGATGAACAATGACTTGGATAGTTCAGGTGGGTTGTTTAGAAAGTATTTGAAGTGGTTTGGGATAAAACGCACGAGGCAATGTGGAGATGGCTTGAGTTCTGCAGGGCTTGCCCTGTTTTGGGCAGAAGTTAGTGTTTTAGTGTTTTTAGGGTGTTTGAGAGGCTTGTAGCTCGTGTTTCTGACCTTGGACAATGTGCTGAACTTGTTTGAAATGTTCACAAGTCTTTCTCTTATCAGATTACAAAAGTTGTGGAGTTTTTGCACACTTGCTTGTTTTTGAAGTAAAAGGTGAGAAGTGACAATGCCAAGGTTGTACAAGCTAGCACAAGGCCTGCTGAGATTTTGTACACCTTTCCTGATATTAGTGAACTTTGTTTGCTACAAAAGATTGGGTCCAATGCTCAAGAGAAACAAAATTTCCAAAAGCTAACTTTATGGAAATGGCATTGTTATCTTTTTGCCAAAAATGGAATAAACCTTTGTATAATGCTCTAAAGCTCAGAACAAAGCCTTAATCCAATGTGTTTGCATTTAATTTATGAGTGTAGAAAGGATTAGAACCTGTAAACCAAGTACAAGCATGATCCAAACTGATTTGTAACTTGTATCAATGTACAAAATGCCTTGGACAAAAGTGATAATTTGCCATTTTCAAACTTTCGATTCTCCCTAACCACAAATGATCTTGGAGAGTTCTTTGACATTTTGGAAATCTTGTAACATGCTCTACAATACATCTTTAAAATGTATTTTTAGATTCCAAATGGAACTATGTGAAAAGTTGCCATGAAGATAGGTCAAAATCCTGCCTAAACTAGGGCAAAATTTCACCAAGTTAAAAGTTTCATGGACCCTTGTTCACAAAATCATAACTTGAGTAACAAGCATCTTTTGGGAAAACGTTGTGAATAAAAGTTGTAGATTTTGTGGAGGACTACAACTTTCATGTTGGAAGGTTTCTTTGAATCCAATTTCATCATGATGAAAAAGTTGGGCAAAGTTGGGAAAAAATAAGAAATTTTCATAACTTAGAAAATTTCTAAGTTATGAAAATTTTCCATTTTAAACCCTAATTTTCAAAATTAGGTTTCTTGGTGAACAAGTTTCATGTTTTGACACATGTTGAAGAAAAATGACCCTTGGCATTTGATTTTGACCAAAAAGTCAAAGTTTGACTTTTCAGGGTATAGTTGATTTTTGATTAGTTGACTGGAAAATTCATCTGTCAATCCAATGCATTTGAGATCTTTTGAACCTTGTGATTAGGTCAAGATGATGCCATTGAGTCCTTGAAACCATGCTAGAACCCAATTTTCCATTGGCTAGGTGAAAAATCAAAAATTGCCCTTCTGCAGTCAAAACCCTAAAAATGACCATTTTGCCCTTTTGAAGATCTGCTCAAATTTCTTGAGGAGTTATGATCCAAACTTGATCAAATGGTTCATATGAGTCTATATTGTTGATGTGGATAAAAAATTATGACGTTTGACTGTAAATTGGCCACAATTGACTTTTTCCCCAATACAATTGATTTTTAGGTCAATTGTCCAATTAACGGGGCAAAAATTTGATTCAAGGCTTGAAACTTGGTATGAGAAATCTTAGAGGTCCAAAATGAAGCATGAAAGTCACATGGAGCATTGGAAGTCCAAAATTCCTTGTGCAAACTCAAACCCTAATTTCAGGTCATCAGTGCAAGGAGATGTCTTGAGCTGAGCAAACCCTAATCTGGTCTTGAGTCCAAAGAGTCTTGTGAGAGGAAATCTTGATAAAATGAGAGGGAAAATTTTGGGGTACAACAGTCAGCATCATGGCACCGCCAGAGAAAACTCTCTTGACAACAAATGGCCCTTCATAGGTAGGAGTCCATTTGCCTCTGGGGTCTCCTTGTGGTAAAATGATGCGTTTTATCACCAAGTCACCAACTTGATATACTCGAGGCTTGATATTTTTTTTGAAAGCTTTAATCATCCGTTTTTTGTACGTCTGACCATGGAAAATAACAGCTAACCATTTTTCGGCAATCAAGTTCAGGTTATCCAATCTCATTTGAATCCACTCGTCTTCGCCTAAGCCTGCTTCATTCATAATTCTCAGCGAGGGAATCTGAACTTCTATTGGAAAAACAACTTCCATGCCATAGACGAGAGAAAAGGGAGTTTCCCCAGTTGATGTTCTAGCTGAAGTACGGTAGCCATGCAGAGCAAACAACAACATCTCATGCCAATCCTTATAGGTTACTACCATTTTCTGCATAATCTTCTTGATATTTTTGTTGGCCCCTTCGACTGCGCCATTCATTTTCGTTCTATACGAAGAAGAATTTTGGTGCTTGATCTTAAATTGAGTGCAAAGCTCAGTGATCATAACATTGGTAAGGTTAGTCCCATTATCGGTGATGATCCTTTCGGGGATACCATAACGGCAGATGAGGTTGTGTCTCATGAATCTGGCTACCACATTCTTGGTGACTGAGGTAAATGAGGCGGCTTCGACCCATTTGGTCAAGTAGTCGATAGCAACAAGAATGAAGCGATGTCCATTGGAAGTTGTGGGCTTGATCTTTCCAATCATGTCAATGCCCCACATTGCAAATGGCCACAGAGCGATCATGACATTCAGAGGGATAGGAGGCACATGGACCTTGTCAGCATAGATTTGGCATTTGTGACAAGTTCTTAAATGTTGATGGCAATCAGTCTCCATCGTTGACCAATAGTAACCTGCTCTTAATATTTTCTTAGCTATCGTATGCCCACTTGAGTGAGTACCAAAGAGGTCATCGTGCATGTCTTCCATAATTTCCTCTGCCTCCTTCTTATCCACACATCAGAGTAGAGTTGAATCATGGTTGCGCTTGTACAATATCCAGTTACTTAGGAAGAATTTGGCTGCAAATCTTCGCAAGAACTTACTGTCATTGATATATGCTCCCTCTGGATACTCTTGTTCTTCAAGGTATCTCATCACCTCATGGTACCATGGATTTTCTGCATCGGTGTCAAGCTTATAGCAATGTGAAGGTTCGTCGAATCTTACAATTGTTATCATAGGGGCTTCGTTGTCCCATCTGACCTTGAACATTGAAGACATGGTTTCCAAAGCGTCATCCAACTGGTTTTCTTCCCTAGGGAAGTACTCAAAAGTGATCTCTTCGAAGTAAGGAATTAGGGATAGCATAAGTTCCTTGTAAGGGATAAGATTAGGGTGTTTAGTATCCCAATCTCCTTTTACTTGGCTGATCACTAGGGCGGAATCCCTGAACACATCCAAATGCTTGATCCTTAAGTCAATAGCAGCTTTCAGACCTAAGATGCATGCTTCATACTCGGCCATATTGTTTGTGCAATCGAAGCATAGTATGGCAGTGAAAGGAGTGTGGAAACCTTCAGGAGAGATGATCACAACACCAATTCCATTACCTAAGGCGTTGTAAGCGCCATTGAATACCATAGTCCATCGGGATCCTTGTTCAGGTCCGTCATACGGTCCAGGTTTTGCACAGTCGGTTAACAGCATAATGTTCTCGTCAGGGAAGTCAAAGTTTATTGACTGATAATTATCCACAACTTGATAGGCCATATGATCTGCCAGTACACTTCCTTTGATGTCCTTTTGAGTCGTATATTGAATGTCGCACTTTGTCAATATCATTTGCCATCTGGCTATCCGTAGGGCATGTTTCTCGAAGATGTACTTGATTGGGTCCATCTTGGAAATCAACAAAGTGGTATGAGTCAACATATACTGTCTTAGCCGACGAGCAGCCCATGCCAGAGAGCAGCAAGTTTTCTCGAGTAGTGAATATCTGGTTTCACAGTCGGTAAACTTTTTGCTCAGGTAATAAATGGCATGCTCTTTTCGCCAAGACTCGTCATGTTGGCCCAAAACACACCCCATAGAGTTCTCTAATACTATCAAGTACATGATCAAGGGTCTTCCTTCAACTGGAGGCATGGGGATAGGAGGTTCTTGTAGGTATTATTTGATTTTGTCGAAAGCAGCTTGGCATTCATCGTTCCATTTGACTACCTGATCTTTCTTCAAGAGTTTGAAGATTGGCTCACACGTAGCAGTCAAGTGAGATATGAAACGAGCAATGTAATTGAGACGACCCAAGAATCCTATGACTTATTTTTCAGAATGATGGACTTGAATTTCTTGGATGGCATTTACCATTGCAGGATCAACTTCAATGCCTTTATTACCGACGACAAAACCTAGAAGCTTTCCAGACCATACTCCAAACATGCACTTGTTAAGGTTTAACCTCAGCTTGTACTTCTTCAGCCTCTCGAATAATTTGTACAGGTGATCAAGATGTTCTTCTTCGGTTTGCGATCTGGAAATCATATCATCCATATATACCTCTATCTCATGATGAATCATGTCATGAAATAAAGCTACCATAACCCTTTGATATGTTGCCCCTGCATTCTTTAATCCAAACGGCATGACCTTGTAGCAGAAGGTGCCCCATTACGTAACGAAAGTAGTCTTCTCCATGTCTTCAGGAGCCATCCTTATTTGATTATAGCCTGAGAAGCCATCCATGAAAGAGAAGACTTTATACTGAGCAGTATTATCAACTAAGACGTCAATGTGTGGTAGAGGGAAGTCATCCTTGGGGCTTGCCCTATTCAGATCCCTATAGTCTACGCACATGCGAACTTTCCCGTCTTTCTTTGGCACTGGAACCACATTGGTAACCCATTGAGGATAGGATGTCGCAGCTAGGAACCCTGCATCAAATTGTTTCATCACTTCAGCTTTGATCTTTTCAGACATATCGGGCCTCATGCAACAAACCTTTTGTTTAACAAGAGGGCAGTCTTCTCTTGTCGACAGATGATGAACTACGATGTCGGCATCCAACCCAGGGATATCTTCATAAGACCAAGAAAATACTTCCATATAATCACGCAACATCTGAACCAACCTGCTCTTGACACTACTTTCCAAATTAGCACCGATCCCAATTTCCTTCTTATTTGACTCAATACCCAGGTTATAACTTCAACTGACTCTTCGTGCGGTTGAATAACTTTTTCCTCTTGTAATAGAAGTCTGGCTAGTTCTCCAGGTATGTCATGATCTTCCTCGCCTTTGTCTCTGACTTGGTTGATAGGATATTCAAAGTCATAGTCGGTAATAGTATAGTCATTGGCAATAGGATCCAGAGTGGATGTGAACCTGCAAGAGTGCGTGTGTGTGCATGTAAGATACATGGCTATTTTTTTTGAAAATGTATTTGAAAGAAAGGAAAGACAATGAACACAAATATTTGAATGCAAAAGAGTTCAATGTACTGAATGATCATATGATTAGATGAACATAAATAAAACCATTGACAAATGGACCAAAGTGCCTCGGGCCAGGAAAATGGTTGAAAAGTCATTGTTAAAATATTACAGACAACAAGTTCTTGAATTGAAAGAAAAGAAATAACAAGTATATTACTCCTCAATGAAGGAGATGGGCACAAATTCCCTTGTATGCCAATTCTTCAGGTCTGTTGTAGTTGGATACACCCACTCTTCAAATGCAACTTCTTCATCAAAATCACCCATGGTGTTGACTTCATGGCTTCCAATGCGGAGAGGTGGCTTTCCAGCATGAGCATTCCTCACTTCCCTCTGAGCTTTGACAGTGAATCCCAAACCAAACTTGTCAGCTTTAAATGGCATATCGAGGAGTTACCCCCAAGTATCACAATTTCCTCCTTCAATTGTCGCATGAGCATCCTTGACTAAAACCATCTTTGGCGTGGCCTTAACAGCTTTAGACTCATCAGAAGAACATTTGGTAGCAGCAATCATCGGTGTTATAACCTCAAAGGCTTTACATGGGGTTTCAATGAATTCTCCATCCATCTCTACGTATTTGAACGAGTTAAGGTGGCTTACTATAAACTCTTCTTCTCCACAGACGGTGACTATTTTTCCCTTGATGGGATATTTGAGTTTCTGGTGGAGGGTTGAGGTTACTGCCCCAACTTTATGGATCCACGGGCGACCTAACAGACAATAATAGGCAGGACGAATATCCATAATATAGAAGGTGGAGTTGAAGATTTGGGAGCCCACTTTGATTGGAAGATCTACTTCCCCATTTACAGTCCTCTTTGATCCATCAAACTCTCTTACAATGATATCACTCGACTTCAAGACTAAATCCTCACAGTCAAGACGGTCCAACGCCCCCTTGGGTAATACATTCAGAGAAGAACCAGTGTTGACTAGCACATGTGCTAAGGTAGTTCCTTTGAACTCGACAGAAACATGTAATGCTTTATGTGATTCTTCCAAAAATCATGCTATTTTTTATTTAATCAACCCTTGCACGACTTGGATATGATATGCTAGCTTGATTGGATTTGATTCCACCAAAAATCTGATCACAAAACAAATCTTTGATATTTTTTGCTATTTGTTTGATTTAATTTGACTTTTAAATGATAAAAATTAAAATAAAATAAATAAATGAAGAAAATAATGTGTGAGTGCTGATTTGGGTCGTGGACCATGTCACAAGCAAGATTCAACCATGAAAAACTAGGCCCATTTGACAAAAAATGTGTTTTTGAGCATATTTGACTTTTGGCAATTTTGCAAAAATGGCCAACTTTACCAAGGCATATCTCCTCCAATTTTAACCCTAGAGAGGTGTTCTTGGACTTTTTAGAAATCTTAGGATGTCCCCTAAACAACCCTTTTGATCTCATCTCAATTGGGTCTTCCATGCTCATGTAAGAAGCTTTGACCCAAAAGGTGTTTTTGTTGACTTTTCAAAAAGACCTATAATGTAGAAATTCATGTATTTTGATGAGTGTATATTTTGAGCTTGTGGGTTGAATATGAATTATAGGGAATTGCATCCTCTTCAAAATGAGCCTTGGCTGGAAAATTTCTGATAAAGTATGAGGAAGTTATGCTTGGTCAAAGTTCGGTTGACTTTTCCTGAGAAACCCTAATTTAGCAACTTTTGGGTTTTGATGAATTTGGGGCATTCCTTGGGGGATCATGATCGACCCTTGATAAAATGATGAATATCACTTCAAAATGTTGATGTTGACCAAAAATATTGAAGTTTGACTGTATGTGGGCCATAGTTAACTTTTGACCTAGTATAGTTGATTTTCAGGCATCTGGGCAATTGACTGAGCAAACTTCTTGTGCAAGGCATGATACTTGACATGGATGATCTTGAGAACATATTTGGACCATGTAAAGCATTTGGGACCTTTGGAACCCCCACACCCTGATGAAAATGGAAACCCTAGTTTGAGGTACATTGCCTTAGGAGAGAGTTTGTTTGGTCAACTCTTGGGCATCCTTGAGCAACTTGAGGACCTCAATGGGCATGTGTTGAGTAAAATGAGAGGGAAAATTTTGGGGTACAACAGTTGACCCTATTCAATCTTCTTAAACCTGAGGATGTAGATTGGCTGGCTTCCTTTCGTAATCTGAAGTTGGAAGATGATTGAACACTAAGTGCCCAGAAATTTGCACTCGTCTGAGATGGTGCGAGACTGTGTAGGTAGTATCGGGAATCGACTTACAGATTCCATTTGGAAAATATGACGGAGAATCGTCGAGATGGGCTTAAAGATGCCATCCGACAGAAGTGACGGCGAAGCGTCGGAGACGGGCTTAAAGATGCCATCCAGAATAACGTTGATTTTGTGAGATATTTCTTCAATGAGGATTCCTATTCCTGTCGTTGATGAGGGATCTACTGAGGAATGTCGGTCTTTGTCTTGGGAGAAGTAGAATTTTGGGAGCTTTAGTTGTCTGTTACTCTACTGGGGAATCCTCTTTTAGTCGAGGAGGTGAAAGTGAACTGCAATCTGATCGTGCTCAAGGCTTTACAATGATTTGCTGAGGATAATAAGACTGACTGCTATCTGGTCATGCTCCAGGTTTTACAGTGACTTGCTAAGGATAATAAGACTGACTGCTATCTAGTCGTGCTCCAGGTTTCACAGTGACTTACTGGGGAGATGAGATTAAACTTGCTATCTGGTCGTGCTCCAGACTTTGCAATCTCAAAAATTGTTATCTGGTCGTGCTCCAGGTTTCAAAAGGAAATAAGTGGTTATCCGATCGCATCCGGGTTTCAACTTGAACTTAAGGCATACTAATATTCAGTCGATTTCCGGGCTTCATAGTAATTGGCCGAGTAAACTGCTATTTGATCGAATTCTAAGCTTCACAATACCTTATATTGTTATCTGGTCGTGTCCCAGGTTTCAGTGTCTTTTGCCACTATCTGGTAGTGCTCCAGTCTTCACAGCGTCTTATATCGTTATCTGGTCATGCACCAGGCTTCACGGTGTCTTATACCACTAACTGGCCGATTCCAGGCTTCATAGTATCTTGTACTGTTATTTGATCGATTTCCAGGCTTCACAGTAACTTGCTGGGGATTAAGCTGTTTTCGGTCGATTTTCGGGCTTCATTGCTTGAATTTAAGTTATACCACTATCTGGTCGATTCTAGGCTTCATAGTATTTTGGTGAAATCAAGATATTATCCGGTCGATTTTTTGGCTTCATAGCTTGAACTGGAATAGAAATCTTAGTATCGATTTGACTGAACCAGGGAAAACCTTTGAGAACTTCAACTAGGAGAGAAATCTTACTATCGATTTGACTGATCCCGGGAGAGGTCTTGGATTAACTTTGACTGGCATAGAAATCAGAGGAATCTTAGCGGTGATTAGGCTGACCCAAATGAATGTCTTAAAATGTCTTCAACTAGAATAGAAACCTTAGTGTCCGTTTGACTGAACCAGAGAAAACTTGTGAGAACTTAAACTAGGAGAGAAATCTTAGTATCGATTTGAATGATCCCGGGAGAGGTCTCAGATTAACTTTGACTGGCATAAAAATCGGGGGAATCTTAGCGGCGATTCGGCTGACCTAGACGAAAGTCTTAAAACATCTTCAACTAGAATAGAAACCTTAGTGTCGGTTTGACTGAACTAGAGAAAACTTGTGAGAACTTCAACTAGGAGAGGAATCTTAGTATCGATTTGACTGATCCCGGAAGAGGTCTCGGATTAACTTTGACTGGCATAGAAATAAGGGGAATCTTAACTGCGATTCGGGTGACCCAAACGAAAGTCTTAAAACATCTTCAACTAGAATAAAAACCTTAATGTCGGTTTGACTGAACCAGAGAAAACTTGTGAGAACTTCAAATAGGAGAGAAATATTAGTATCGATTTGACTGATCCCGGGAGAGGTCTCGGATTAACTTTGACTGGCATAGAAATCAGGGGAATCTTAGCGGTGATTCGGCTGACCCAGACGAAAGTCTTAAAACATCTTCAACTAGAATAGAAACCTTAGTGTCGGTTTGACTGAACCAGAGAAAATGTTGGAATGTATGCAACTGGAATAGAAACCTTGGTGTCGGTTTGACTGAACCAGAGAGAACTCGTGAGAATTTGAGTGCATCTTTCCCTGAAAGGTAAAGAGTTAGTCATATGTAATGTCATGATGTATGAAATGTATTGAGTAATGATGTTCTCAAAATAAATGAGATTATGCTGTATAATATGTATGTGCATGCCATGATGTATGGATATGTAATGCCATTGTGATACTATCTAGCTGGTGAGAATAAATCCTGGACTGCTACTGGAGAATATAATGAGTTGAGTTCTTCGTTTCCGCTGGGGATAGTGAACGAAGATGATTAGCTAGAGATTTACATCCATTATGCTTGAGAACATTCTGCCGGGAGAGACTTTGTCTGAGAACAATCCTGCGGGGTAATGACTCTATGGGGAATGGAGATACTCTGTTGGAAGACCTGCCGATTTGGAGAAATAAACTCAGCTGAGGATGAGCTTCCATTGCTGGAGAGAAAAGCTCTGTTGGAGATCGAGCTTTTGCCTTCAGAGAAACAAACTCTGCTCGGGAGAAAAACTTTATAAACTGTTTATGATTATACGGCTCGGCTGTGGAATACAGACATTAGATTTCTGAAAGAGCCTGCTGGGGAAGTGATTCCTGCTTGGGGACCTAGAGATCGGACTTTGGTTGTCTTGGCTCTGTGGGGAATATAGATATCACTGGCTTGTATGCGATAGTGACTTTGCTTCCAACTGTCTCTGCCCCTTGTACCATGACGGACGGGGTAACTGTCGGTATTTAGGTTTTGCACCAGTTTCTTTGAGTTCTTAGTAACTGTATTTCTGTTTTATATGCAGATATTTGTGAACAGTAATCATATTCAAATGCATATGTCAAGAATAAAATATTGGAGGTTTTTTGCAAAACAAAAAAAGGAAAAAACAAACACAGAGTTTTGTACTCAAAAGACACTTTGTATTGATTTGAAATTTTCCCATAACAGACATTTTTTACAAGGAGGCTGACGCTCTAGTAAGAGACCTCTGCCATAAAAAATGGAAATTATTACAGAAATTATGTAAAAAGAAGACAACTATGTGTAGTGATCCCATTGAGTTTCAATTATGTTATTGCCTCTATGTCTTCGAGCATCTCATCACTCTGCTGCTTGTCCGAAGCTGACTGGATCGACTGGTACCGTTTGAGCTTGATATCTGATTACTGAAGTCTGATCGCAAGGTGATCCAATGGGACATAGCGATACACTTTAATCCCTAACTTTTTCCTGGACCACCCTTTCGGGTTTTCAGTCCACCGGGATACCCTTTTTTGCCCAAGTTGCCCTTTCGGGTTTTCAACTTGTCGGGTGTACAGATTTTTCATTTTTTATCCCTAATTTTTGCCCGAACCCTTTTGGTTCGCCGGGATGCCCTTATTTTTGCCTAGGTATGTCAACCTAGTGGGTCTTTATTATGCGAAGTATCTTTTCACTATGTTCATATTGACAGGGTGTGGAAGGTCGTCACCATCCATGGTGGTCAGAATCATGGCTCCACCGGAAAATATATTCTTGACTACAAATGGTGCCTCATAGGTGGGAGTCCATTTTCCCCTGGGATCACCCTGCGGCAGTATAATACGCTTGATTACCAGATCCCCTATGTGATACACTTATTATCTGACTTTCTTGTTGAAGGCCTCGATCATCCATTTCTGATACATTTGACCATGGCAGATAACAGTAAGTCTTTTCTCGTCGACTAAGTTCAATTGATCAAGTCGAGTCTGGATCCAATCGTCTTCACTCAAACCCGCATCCTTCATAATCCATAGAGAAGGGATCTGGACCTCTATGGGTAGGACAACCTCCATGCCATATACCAGAGAATATGGTGTTGCCCTTGTCGACGTACGTGCTGAAGTATGATACCCGTGAAGAGAAAACGGTAACATCTCGTGTCAGTCTTTGTATGTCACTGTCATCTTCTGTATGATATTTTTGATATTATTGTTAGCAGCTTCAACAACCCTATTCATCTTCGGCCGGTAAGGAGAAGAGTTGTTATGATGAATCTTGAACTGCTTACAGAGTTTAGTGATCATTGAGTTGTTGAGATTGGTACCGTTGTCTGTGATGATTCTCTCAGGGATACCATAACGACACACCAGGTTATGCTTGATGAATCGTGCCACCATGTTCTTAGTAACAGTAGAAAAGGAGGCAGCCTCAACCCATTTCATAAAGTAATCAATGGCCACTAAGATGAAGCGATGCCCGTTGGACGCGGTAGGTCTGATCTCGCCGATCATGTCAATGCCCCACATTGCAAAAGGCCAGGGAGCCATCAAAAAATTCAAAGGAACTGGAGGTACACGCACCTTATCAACGTAGATTTGGCACTTATGACAGGTTCGGGAATGCTGATAACAGTCGGATTCCATTATGGACCAATAATATCATGCCCGTAGGATCTTCTTTGCCATGGTATGTCCATTGGAATGATTGCCAAAGGTACCTTCGTGTAGGTATGCCATGATCCTCTCTGCTTCGCTCTTGTCTACACACTGCAGTAAGGTAGAGTCATGATTGCGCTTATAGAGGAATTCATTGCCGAGGAAGAACTTTGCAGCGAACCTTCTCAGAAATTTCTTGTCATTGACAGATTCCCCCTCGGGGTATTCTTTAGCCTTGAGATATCTTTTCACCTCATGAAACCAAGGTTTGTCGGCTACCTCCTCAGTATCGATCTCACAGCAGTATTCCGGTTCATCCAACCTCTCAATAGTGATTAGGGGAGCTTCATTGTCCCACCTGACCTTGAACATTAACGACATAGTAGCTAGCGCGCCCGCTAACTGATTCACTTCTCATGGGAAATGTTCAAAGGTGATCTCTTCAAAATGCGATATCAGTGTCAGTACATACTCTTTGTAAGGAATAAGGTTCGGGTGCTTCGTATCCCACTCGCATTTGATCTGACTTATTACCAAAGTGGAATCCCCGAATACACTCAAGAACTTGATCCTTAGGTCAATAGCAACACTAAGACCCATAATACATGCTTCATACTCCGCCATGTTGTTGGTGCAATTGAAACATAATCGGGCAGTGAACGGAGTATGACAACCCTCGGGAGATATGATTATGGCGCCAATACCACTACCCAATGCGTTTGAGGCTCCATCAAAATACATAGACCATCGGGATCCTTCCTCAGGTCCTTCATCCAGTCCAGGTTCTTCACAGTCGGTTACTAACATGATGTTCTAGTCTAGGAACTTGAAATTCATGGACTGGTAGTCGTCCACGGTCTGATGAGCCAAATGATTAGCTAACACACTTCCCTTGATTGCCTTTTGGGTTGTGTATTGGATGTCGTACTTGGTTAAGATCATTTTCCACCTTGCTATCCTTTCGGAGAGAGCGGGCTTCTCAAAAATGTACTTGATCGGGTCCATCTTAGATATCAACAGAGTAGTGTGGGTCAACATATATTATCTCAGTTGGCGAGCAGTCCATGCCAAAGTGCAACAAGTTTTCTCGAGCAGTGAGTATCGTGTTTCACAGTCGGTAAACTTTTTGCTAAGGTGGTATAATGCGTGCTCTTTTCGACCAGACACGTCATGCTGCCCCAGCACACACCCCATTGAATTATCTAGCACTGTTAAGTACATTATCAGAGGTCTTCCTTCGGTTGGAGGCATCAGAATAGGAGGCTCTTGGAGATATTGTTTGATTCTGTCAAAGGCTACCTGGAATTCTTCAATCCACTTTACCACTTGATCTTTCTTCAGAAGCTTGAAGATCGGCTCACAAGTAGCAGTCAAATGTGAAATAAAGCGGGCAATGTAATTTAGGCGTCCCAAGAAACCTCTAACTTCCTTCTCTGTACGGGGAGCCAGCATCTCTTGTATGGCCTTTACCTTTGCAGGGTCTACCTGAATACCTTTGTCACTGACGATGAATCCCAAAAGCTTACCAGACCTTACCCCGAAGGTGCATTTGTTCGGATTTAACCTCAGCTTGTACGTCTTCAACCTATTAAATAGCTTTTGTAGATGATCAAGATGTTCTTCCTCAGTTTGAGACCTGGCTATCATGTCGTTGACGTAAACCTCTATCTCATGGTGAATCATGTCATGGAACATAGCTACCATAGCTCGTTGATAAGTTTCCCCAGCATTCTTCAACCCAAAGGAAATCACCTTGTAATAGAAAGTGCCCCACTGTGTAACAAAGGTTGTCTTCTCCATATCTTCAGGTGCCATCTTGATCTGATTGTAGCCAGAGAAACCGTCCATGAAGGAAAAGACTTTGTGTTGTGTGGTGTTGTCAACCAGAACATCGGTATGGGGAAGAAAGAAGTTATCCTTGGGGCTTGCCCTATTCAGGTCTCTGTAATCCATACACATTCGTACTTTACCATCTTTCTTAGGTACTGGAACCACATTAGCAACCCACTGCGGATAAGAGGTGACAGCTAAGAACCCTGCGTTGAACTGCTTCATAACCTCTGCTTTAATCTTTTCTGACATCTCGGGGCGCATACGATGAACCTTTTGCTTTACCAGAGGGCAGTCTTCTTTAGTCGGTAGACGATGAACTACTATATCCGTGTTTAGTCCTGGCATGTCTTCATATGACCAGGCGAAGATTTCAACATACTCATGCAACATCTGTACCAATCGTTGTTTGACATTAAGCTCTAGATTTGCACCTATCTTAACCTCTTTTCTGTCTTCCTCTGTACCCAAGTTCACTGTCTCAACTGGCTCTTCATGAGGTTGTATGGCTCTTTCCTCCTGATGTAATAGTCTAGCAAGTTATCCGGGTACCTAGTAATCTTCCTCACCTTCGTCCTCGGCTTGGTTGATCGGATTTTCAAAGTCATAATGAGCAGTAGCAGAACTATTATCAATGGGATCCAGAGTGGATATGGATCTGCATTTGGATACGTGAGTGTGTGTAAGAGCATATCTGTATAGAAAGAATAAAAGAAAAGAAAGACAAAGAGCGCAGAATTTGTATGCAAACGTCCAATGCTTTATTAATGTCGTATGAAAATGAAACATGATAACCCTCACAAATAGAACCATTGTGCCCCGGGTAAGACACATGGCTATAGAGTTTATATTGTTTTTAAATTACATATCCGAAAAAATCAAAAAGACAATTACTCCTGAACAAATGTAATCGGCATAAAGTCCTTGGCAGTCCAGTTACTGAGTCCACCGTTGGTAGTCGGGAAGATCCAACTGCCAATGTCAGAATCACCATCGCCGTCTTTAAGTGCATTGACCCCAAGATTGCTGATGCGGAGGGGAGGTCCTCCAACCCGAGTGCGATGAACAGCCCTTTGAGCACCTGTAGTAAAGCCCAAACCAGCTTTGTCAGACTTGTAATGAATAACCGGGAGCTGACCCCAAATGGTAGACCCACCTTCTTCAACCACTGCTCGTGCATCCTTGAGAGAAGCCATCTTCAAGGGAGGCTTGGTGACCTTCGGAGGACTGTTGATAGTTTCTGCTGTAGCCGAAATCTGAGGTACCTCTTCAAAGTTCTGGAAAGGAGTCTCGATGAAATCGCCATCCATCTCTACATATCTGAAGGAGTTCAAGTGACTGATCATGTACTCCTCTTCACCGCGCACAATGATAATCTTTTCTCTTACTGGGTACTTCAACATTTGGTGGAGGATAGAAGTAACAGCCCCAGCCCCATGTATCCACGGGTGTCCCAATAAACAAGAATATGATGGTTTGATATCCATTACGTAGAAAGTGGAGTCGATGGTTTGGGAACCAACTTTGATAGGGACGTCCACTTCCCCGTGCACCATCCTCTTCGAACCATCGATATCTCTCACTATTATATTGCTAGGCTTCAAGGTCAAGCCTTCGTAGTCCAATCTTTCCAGAGCTTTTTTAGGTAGCACATTCAACGAGGATCCAATATCTACCAAAACATGGGGCAGAGTCGTGCCCCTGCATTCAACGGAAACATGAAGAGCATCATTATGTTTCCTCTACTTCGGTGTCAGATCCACGTCAGAGAAACCCAAACCGTTATCGGCAGTTAGACTAGCCACACATTCTTCAAACTAATCAGCATATGTCTCTTATGGTATGTGAGCCATCTTCAAAAACTTAACCAAAGCATTCGCATGGGCCTCAGAACAGAATAACAAAGCCAACATAGAAATCTTGGATGGGGTCTGCCCCAGCTGCTCGACCACATTGTAGTCACTCTTCTTTATTATCTTCAAAATTTCTTCCATTTCTTTCTTGGAGGCTTCTGGTATGGTTACTGAATTAGCCCTTGTCAGGACAGGCTCAATCAGTATGTCTTTTCCTCGAGTCTCGGCCGACTCGGTGATGGGAGGGTCAACAGGAGTAATTACTGGAATTGTAGTAGTAGTCTCGGGTGGAGCCACAACAGGAATGATCACAGGTCCGGTAGCGGTCTTTGAAGGAGAAATCTCAGGGGAGAACACTCTTCCACTTTTTGTTATTTTACTGGTTCCGGCAATATTGACGATATCAGAATTAGCATTTTCAGTAATCTTGTCTTCAATGGCTAGAATATCCTGCTTGACGCTGTAGTAATAGACGTCGGCCCCATAGTTCCAAGGAACAACTTTGTCCGAGGAGTATGGGATTGGCCCAAACATGGTTATGATCAATGAAGTCACTTTCAGAATTGATGTAATCCTGACGGGTCTCTTAGAGGAGGCTCTGGGAGGATTTGCAGAAATGGTTATGATAGCAATGTCTTCACAGGAAACAGTTAGAACAGGAGTCTTCTCAAACAGAATCTCTTTGTCATTTATCAGGCGTTGAATGCTTGCCTTCAACAAAGGGCATCCAGTCGATAGAAACGAACAAAAGTGGCAACCTTCACCACAGCCCGGAAATAAACCGGCTTTGAACAAACTCTCCTTGATAGTCATGAGTGGGTCACCAATTCTTCCATAGAGGTCACAAACATATCTTCTTCAATGACATTAACACCCCGACCATGTTTCGGCATAGGAGCAATAATAACGTTAGGAGTCTCCGGGGGGATCAAATTCAATTTCCTTAGCATCAATCAAATCTTGTACTTTGTTCTTCACGGTCCAACAATCATTGGTGTCATGGCCTGGACTCTCCGAATGGTAAGCACAACGAGCATTCGGTTTATAGTAGGGAGAGATGGTGTTCGTATTCTTCGGAGCTTCCCTCAGGGTAACCATATTGGTTTTCAGCAACTGAGGTAAAATCTGAGACAGCGTGATGTTGATTCGAGTGAACTGTCTAGCTGGCCTTTCTGCTCTTGCTTGATTATTTCTTTGCTGAGCAGGTGCAGGGTTGGGAATCATAACATCCCCTACCGTCGGACGGAACTTGGTTCGATTCTGATTCTTTTGGTTGTATATAGTACTGACTTCCTTTTTACCTGTAAACGGCTTCCTTGCAGCACTAGAAGAGGCATCCTTCTGAATGTTTCCACTTCGGATTCCAGCTTCCACTCTTTCTCCCGTTACAATTAGTTCAGCAAAACCCACCGATGAACTTCTAATCATATGGTTGAAGAATGGCCCAGTCAAAAGTTCCCAAAAACAAATCCACGAGCTCCCGGTTAGCCCATGAGGTTGAACTCTTCCATCCAAATCTCTCCACTTCAGAGCATAATCCTTGAAACCCTTGTTCGAACCCATAGACAGATTTTGGAGTTGTGTCGGGTGGGAGCGAGGTCTGCATTATATTGATATTGCTTATAAAATGCAGCAACAAGGTCTTCCCAGTTATGAACATTGGCTCTTTCCAGCTAATAGAACCAATCCAGTTGTGTTCCCGACAGACTATCTTGGAAGAAGTGAACCCACATGTCTTTGTCATCAGTATAAGAATGTATCTTCCTCACATAGGAATGGAGATGCATTTTGGGACAAGAGACCCCATCATACTTAAAAAGTAACGGTGCCTTGAATTTTGGGGGGATGACAACCCCGGAAACCAGACTCAACTCTTCAAAATCCAGCCCAAGAGCCTTCTGGATTTCCATAGCACTCATACACTCTTCTAACTGTTGTACTTTTCATCAACCGGAGGGTACTGCTCCTCATTATAATCAGTTTCATTATCAAACTCTTTAGGACTAGGGTCCTCTTTTCTGTCTTCAACCTCTTGATTTTCTCCCTCTTTAGATGAAGAAGCTATTTCAACAACCCGTCTTGGTGGCTCTCTGAACCTCCTGCTCATATGTGCCACACCGACTGTCCTCTTGGTTTTCTTGTTTTTCTTAGTAATCAGAGCCTTCAACTCTTCATGTCCTTTGGCCAAATCCACAATCATTTACTGGAACTGCATGTTTTGAGTCTAAAGATCTTTCACAGTTTGTTCAAGAGCCATTGCTAAAATAAACAGCGGAGGTGATGAGAAGCTGTTATGAATCCTGTTATGCAATGATATGTATGATATGTATGCAATGTTTTCAAGGATCTCGCGTGGTAAACACAATAGACTGTTAGAATTTGATTGCAGCTTTTATTGAAGAACTTCGTATCGTTGAATGTCCTTCTACAAGAGTCAAGCTCACCATATCAAGTGGGTCATAGCCCCTGACTCAAGTTGTTGAGTTTTGATGTTCTGACGACATTGGCTAGAGGAAAATAAATCCCCTTGCCCCCTTGCTAGACGTCTGATTTATCGTAACCTGCATCACAGGCCTTCGAGATTCTTGAAATGGTTAGTCATGATATGCTATGGTATGATGTTTATGATGTCATGATAAATCACAGGTATAACAAACACAGACAAATCACACCAAGTCCCTAGGTTTAAGGCCTGCTTGAGTTTTAAGGTCATACCCTCTTGAAGTTGGATTGGTTCAACCTATCCTATAAATATGTAATCGGGTTCTAAAGGGATCTCAATATCACTGATCATCCTTTACCGGGCATTGTTTAAGCTCAAGCAATCTTTTCTTACGGCCGAAATATCCCGAAAGTATGATCTCAATGAGTGTAGCATCGAGTATCAACCAATCCTCAGCTTTATACCGAGGTCGTCTATCTCACTACTTTCTAATGGCCAAGTTTGTTCAACTAAGGTTCTAAGGTCCGTTAGTGCTTCACGACACCACGCGGCGGCCATGTATTCTCCTCGTTTCCCCACGAAGGATACCGGTACCAACAAAGTGTCACACCAATACAACTATCGCTTAAACCATATCGGTCTATGTCGTACAGTCTCCACGATCTATTGCTGTTTACCTAAACAGTATCCCCAGATTCGGGTGTAGGATCTTCAACAATACCCAAACAAGACCCTTTAAAAATAAAGCAAACAATTCAAACCGGAAAGCAATTTAAAAATGACCTAAATCCTAAGGTAAACCCCACTTTTAATAATCCCCAACAGAGTCTCCAGTTCTGTGATACGGTGGCAGAACTGACTGTTGATACTGGTTTGCATTTTTTGTTTGCAAAATGTCGCGGTAAGCAAGAGTCGCCACCGAATTTTATTTTATCCAAAGGAAAAAGAACAGAAAAAACCTTTTTCGAGAATGTTTCTGAGTACGGGGGTAGATTATAGAAAGGGAAGGTGTTAGAACCCATTCTATCCATGGTTTTCCATGGGCTCTTAGGTACTTGCTCATTTTGAAATTGCTTGTGTGTGCTTGTTTTGAAAAGTTTTGTCTTAATTCGTTTTAACCCTTGTTTATGTCCTCAAGAGTGTTACGATGTTGTTTTTGAAAACTTTGTTTGAAAAGTGTTTGGTGTGAAAAAGTTTGTTTGTTTTGAGCAAGTACATAGGAACTAATCTACCTACTCGCAAAAAGTCTGTTCGTTTTCCTTTAGACAATGCTATCCCATTATTGAGAAATAGGTAGCATCGTCGTTGGAGTTTGACGGACTATCGAAAGGAACGTTTATGGTCATTGAAGGCAACATGTAGGGATACCTTAGCAGTTCAAAGGGACTATAGTCATAAGATCAATTCGTAGGCAACTCGAGGGACTAGTAGGGACTATGATCTTTATGATGACTTTGAATCGCGGGTCATTGCTAAGGTATCCCTACGTTCGAGGGACACGACCATTATTTCTGAGGCAACCAGGTGGGGAATACCCTAGGAGTGTGAGTTTGCAAAAGTGTTTGATTTCAGTTATTTATCTTGTGATTTAGTGATCTAGGATTGGTTCATTAGTCATACACGCCTAAGTTGCTAGAAATTATATATAAGCATGCAAAATATAAAAGCGAGAAGATAAAGGTCCTACGCTATTACAGGGCTTTTGCAGATACATAATTGTCTTGAATGAAAATAAAAGTGCAGAATATAAACCCTAATTACTATTACAACCTTGAAACAGTTACAATAATAATAAAAAGAATTAAAATGCGCGCGGCGAATTAAATGCGAGAATTAAAGAAAACCTAAAAGTCTAATTGAAAAATAATTAGGTTATTATTATTTTTTTGAGAAAAAATTAATTAGGTTATGTACAAATAAAAACCCTAAATTCTAATTAATCTAAATTATAAAAAAGGAATTAAATTTTCTCTAATTTTAATTAAACTAATTAATTAATTAAAGAAACAAAAAATTTTAAAAAAATTTGTTTTGATGTTTTTGTGACTTTTGATTAAATGATAATAAAAATAATTTTTTGTGTTATTTTAAAAAAAGAAAATGACTAGAAAATAATTAAAAGAAATTAAAATAGAAAAGATAGAAACTGGGTCTGTTTAAGCAATTGGGGGGGGGGGGTGTCATGTGGAATTTGTCTTTAGGCCCAAAGAGCTGAGCCCAGTCCCACATGAGATCCAACGTTGTGCCAGCCTAGGGGTGCACCATAGTCCTTCATTGATGGGCGTTGGATCTGGCTAGCAATGAATCCAGTGGTAGGATGATGACAGCGCATGGCAGGCGCTTTAGATGATAATGCATAGAATTTGTAGAAACAAAGTGAGAAAATAAAACTTTCTGGGACCTGGGATCGAACCCAGGTCCTCACACTCAATATCAACACGCCTTACCATCTGAGCCATGTGTCTTGTTTGTTAGTATAATGATAACAATTAATATTATATAAAAACAAGTGGATTAATGAATTAAAACAAAAACACGCTCCAACATTCAAATGGACCAGTGATGATTGAACACGTCTTCTTCTTCTTCCTCATCCGTCGTCTTAGGTCCCTGACTTTTACCTACGGCCTGGGTCTGTAACTATAACCCTGCATCTTTCAAAAATTACAAGCAAGCATGATAAATTACTAGTGAATACATAGACCAACTTGTTTTGATCTCACGAGCATCATGGTGCTCTTTTCTGGGCCCAATTTAACCTGTAGAACAAAGCCCTAAAACTAAAAAACAAACCATAATAATGGCAGTTACGTATACAGGGGTCAAAATGCAAAATTGTTTGAACCAAAACGTTCCAAATAGTGATAAAAACACATTGTTATGCTTAAATGTAATTAATCATGCGTAAATAGCAAAATCAGATTCAATATTGTATGAGAAAACCGTGGGTCTGTAGCTTGCGATTCTGACCGTGTGGAAGCTTGCAAATGATCAAAACACGTTCTTGAGATGTCCAATAATCTATTGGTGGCCTTAGAATGCTTTGAATTAGCCTCTAAGCTTGAAATCGATCCACCAATTTTTGACAATTTTTTCAGTTTTGCTTTTGCTCTCACCACCTGTAACCCTCATTTTTCTGACTTGGTTGTGTCCTATATATGTACTGGAATTGATTAGGTCAACAAAACTGCATGGTATCTTGGTGAATTAAGGAGATTTGATTTGACTTTGTTTTTGTATGATATCTTTCCAAAACAACCAAAATCATACTATTTTTGATTCAATCAACCGTTGCACGTCTTGGATATGATATGCTAGCTTGATTGGATTTGATTCCACCAAAAATCTGATCACAAAACAAATCTTTGATATTTTTTGCTATTTGTTTGATTTAATTTGACTTTTAAATGATAAATCAAAATAAAATAAATAAATGATGCAAATAATGTGTGAGTGCTTATTTGGGTCGTGGACCATGTCACAAGCAAGATTCAATCATGAAAAACTAGGCCCATTTGACAAAAGATGTATTTTTTATCATATTTGACTTTTGGCAATTTTGCAAAAATGGCCAACTTTGCCAAGGCATATCTCCTCCAATTTTAACCCTAGAGAGGTGTTCTTGGACTTTTTAGAAATCTTAGGATGTCCCCTAAACAACCCTTTTGTTCCCATCTCAATTGGGTCTTCCATGCTCATGTAAGAAGCTTTGACCCAAAAGGTGTTTTTGTTGACTTATCAAAAAGACCTATAATGTAGAAATTCATATCTTTTGATGAGTGCATATTATGAACTTGTGGGTTGAAGATGAATTGTAGGTAATTTCATCCTATTCAAAATGAGCCTTGATGTAAAATTTATGATAAAGTATGAGGAAGTTATGCTTGGTCAAAGTTTGGTTGACTTTTCTTGAGAAACCCTAATTTAGCAACTTTTGGGTTTTGATGAATTTGGGGCATTCCTTGGGGAATCATGATCAACCCTTGATCAAATGATTAATATCACTTCAAAATGTTGATGTTGACCAAAAATCTTGAAGTTTGACTGTATGTGGGCCACAGTTGACTTTTGACCTAGTATAATTGATTTTCAGGCATCTGGGCAATTGACTGAGAAAACTTCTTGTGCAAGGCATGAGACTTGACATGGATGATCTTGAGAATATATTGGGACCATGGAAAGCATTTGGGACCTTTGGAGCTCTCACACCCTGATGAAAATGGAAACCCTAGTTTGAGGTACATTGCCTTAGGAGAGAGTTTGTCTAGTGAACTCTTGGGCATCCTTGAGCAACTTGAGGACCTCAATGGGAATGTGTTAAGTAAAATAAGAGGGAAAATTTTGGGGTACAACAATATGTAAGTGATATGATGTATGAATGTGAGATGTATGTTTTTTCCGGGAAAATAAATCCCTGACTGTTGTTGAGGAAATTCTGGGGGATTGAATCCCTGATTGTCGTTGGGGATGAAGAATCTGCATATCTTCAAACTTTGTTTAAATGATGCTTTCATTGGAGAATATCTCTTGAATGTCAACTGTTATCTGGTCAGATCCAGGCTTCAAAATTTGTTGAGGATGAAGTAGTCAACTGCTATCTGGTCCGATCCAGGCTTCACGACAACTTACTAGGGAAGAGACGAATTAACGGTTATCTGGTCGGATTCCAAGCTTTTGCAGAAAATTTTCTTGAAATTGAATAGTTATCTGGTCAGATCCTGTCTTCACAATAACTTGTTAGGGATACAGAAGTTAACTGTTATTTGGTCGGATCCAGGCTTCGCAATAACTTGAAGTGGTAACTACTATCTGGTCGGGTTCAAGTTTCATGGTTTTTTTGGAAAGTTGTACTATTATATGGTCGAGTCCAGGCTTCATAGTGTCTCTCTGGGGATCATAGTTAGTTGTTATCTGGTCGGGATCCAAGCTTCATAATAAACTGTTTGAAAAACTGTTATCTGGTCGGGTCCAGGCTTTGCAGACTTCTGAGGTTGATGAGGTCAATTGTTATCTGGTCGGGTCCAGGTTTCACAATAAACTATTTAGGGATTTAGTTGTTATATGGTCGATTTCCAGATTTCACAATGAATCTATGAGGGTAATTGTTATCTGGTCAGATCCAGGTTTCATAACAACTTGCTTGAAAAGATGAAATGGAAAACTGACACCTGGTCAGATCCAGGTTTCACAGTAATTTGTTGGGGTAGAGGCAAACTCTACTGGGGAAAAGAAGTTAAACCTTGGTCGGGTTGAGTCTCGGTTCTTATATATCTTTGAAGAGGTGGACCATTATCTGGTCGGGTCCAGGTTTCATAGTATCTTGAAATTGAGATCAACTGTTTATATGGTTGGGTCCAGGTTTCAGATACTCAAACTGTTATCTGGTCGGGTCCATGTTTCAGTAACTTGAAGAAGTCAAACTATTATCTGGTCGAGTCTAGGCTTCAGTAATAACTTGAAAATTGTGCTAAAATCTGGTCGGGTCTAGGCTTCATAGTATGTTTTTGGAAATAGTAAAGGTTTTGCTGACGACTTTACTGGGGATCAGGGGTTATGGCCCTATGATTTGCAATAATCTGAAAGGAGAATTCAAACTGGAGAATGTGGACTCAGTCGGGTAGGATAGACTCATCTTGGGGAGAATACACTCAACTGGGGAGGATAGACTCCGCTTGGGGATAATAGCCTTGGCTGGGGAAGATATACTAAGTTGGGGAAGACAGGCTCGACTGGGGATTTTAGTGGTGTCTTGATTGTTGTATGTTGAGAAATTTTAAACTCAGATGGAGAGTTATGTGATTCCTCAATGATTTTTAGGGAAATAAAACATGTTCGGGAAATAAACCCTGTTGAGGAGGTGAATTTATTTTAGGAAGAGATCCACAAGACTTCAACTCGCAAAAATCGACGTAGCTGGAGAGAGAGTTGCCAAGAGATTGAGACTCTGGTCAGGGATTATCCTACATGAAGAGACTTTATGGGCAACTCCGTTGGGGGGAAGGTTTATTGTAGCCGTCCTTGTGGGGATAATGATAATGAGATAACTCTGTGGGGATATTTCATGTAAATTAAAGAGATACTTGTTGCTGCTTAGCAGGACACGTGTGCCAAATACTTTTAATTATGTTCATATTCATATGTTCATTCAATTTTAGTCATTGGACAAATTTGCATTCAAAACAAAAGACATAAATTTTGCACTTCAAAGTATATTTGTATTGATATTTTGCCCATGAATAGGCGTTTTTGTACAAAGAGACAGAGATCCTAGTAAGAGTAAATCGTCGAAAGGAAAACAAAATTGAGAATGAAAACAAATAGCCATGTGAAATGATCTCATTGCCTTCCAACTCTAATATTTCCCCAATGTCTTCGAATATCCCTTGTTGTTGATAGAAGTTGATTGGACCATTTGAACTTGGACCTTAGTGATAAAATTGATTGTGTTGATTCCACAGGACATAGTCATACGCTTTTAATCCTTAACCTTTGCCTGGACCTCCCTTTCAGGTTTTCAGCCCACCAGGATACCCTTTTTTGCCCAAGTCGCCCTTTCAGGTTTTCAACTTGCCGGGTGTACAATCTTTTGCATATATCTCTAATTTTTGCCCAAATCTTTTGGTTTGCCGGGATGCACTTATTTTTCTCAGGTGTGTCAACCTAATGGGTCTCTTATGCGTAGTATTTTTAACTATGTCCGCGTTTATGGGATGTGGGAAATCTTCACCATCCATGGTAGTCAGCATCATGGCACCGCCAGAGAAAACTCTCTTGACAACAAATGGCCCTTCATAGGTAGGAGTCCATTTGCCTCTAGGGTCGCCTTATGGTAAAATGATGCGTTTTATCACCAAGTCACCAACTTGATATACTCGAGACTTGATCTTTTTGTTGAAAGCCTTGATCATCCATTTTTGGTACGTCTGACCATGGCAAACAGCAGCTAACTGTTTTTCGTCAATCAAGTTCAGCTTATCCAATCTCGTTTGAATCCACTCGTCTTCGCCTAATCCTGCTTCATTCATAATTCTCAGCGAGGGAATCTGAACTTCTACTGGCAAAACAGATTCCATACCATAGACTAGAGAAAAGGGAGTTGCCCCAGTTGATGTTCTAGCTGAAGTACGGTAGCCATGTAGAGCAAACGACAACATCTCATGCCAATCCTTATAGGTTACTACCATTTTCTGCACAATCTTCTCTATATTTTTGTTGGCCTCTTTGACTGCGCCATTCTTTTTCGGTCTATACGGAGAAGAATTGTGGTGCTTGATCTGAAACTGAGTGCAAAGCTCAGTGGTCATAGCATTGTTGAGGTTAGTCCCATTGTCGGTGATGATCCTTTCGAGGATACCATAATAGTAGATGAGGTTGTGTCTGATAAATCTGGCTACCACATTCTTGGTGATTGAGGCAAATGAGGCGGCTTCGACTCATTTGGTAAAGTAGTCGATAGCAACAAGAATGAAGCGATGTCCGTTGGAAGATGTGGGCTTGATCTCTCCAATCATGTCAATGCCCCACATTGCAAATGGCCATGGAGCGGTCATGACATTAAGAGGGATATGAGGCACATGGACCTTGTCAGCATAGATTTGACATTTGTGACAAGTTCTTGAATGTTGATGGCAATCAGTTTCCATCGTTGACCAATAGTAACCTGCTCTTAATATTTTCTTAGCCATCGTATGCCCACTTGAGTGAGTACCAAAGAGGTCATCGTGCATGTCTTCCATAATTTCCTCTGCCTCCTTCTTATCCACACATTAGAGTAGAGTTGAATCATGGTTGCGCTTGTACAATATCCCGTTACTTAGGAAGAATTTGGCTGCAAATCTTCGCAAGAACTTTTTGTCATTGATAGATGCTCCCTCTGGATACTCTTGTGCTTCAAGCTATCTCATCACCTCATGGTACCATGGCTTTTCCGCATCGGTGTCAAGCTCATAGCAATGTGCAGGTTCGTCAAATCTTTCAATTGTTATCATAGGGGCTTTGTTATCCCATCGGACCTTGAACATTGAAGACATGGTTGCCAAAGCGTCAACCAACTGGTTTTCTTCCCTAGGGAAGTGCTCAAAAGTGATCTCTTCAAAGTAAGGAATTAGGGATAGCACAAGTTCCTTGTAAGGGATAAGATTAAGGTGTTTAGTGTCCCAATCTCCTTTTACTTGGCTGATCACTAGGGCGGAATCCCCGAACACATCCAAATGCTTGATCCTTAAGTCAATAGCAGCTTTCAGACCTAAGATGCATGCTTCATACTCGGCCATATTGTTTGTGCAATTGAAGCATAGTCTGGCAGTGAAAGGAGTGTGGCAACCTTCAAGAGAGATGATCATAACACCAATTCCATTACCTAAGGTGTTGGAAGCCCCATCGAATACCATATTCCATTGGGATCCTTGTTCAGGTCCTTCATATGGTCCAGTTTTCGCACAGTCGGTTACCAGCATGATGTTCTCGTCAGGGAAGTCGAAGTTTATTGACTGATAATCATCCACAGCTTGATGGGCCAAATGATCTGCTAGTACACTTCCTTTGATGGCCTTTTGAGTCTTGTGTTGAATTTCATACTCCGTCAATATCATTTTCCATATGGCTATCCGTCCAGAAAGGACAGGTTTCTCGAAGATGTACTTGATTGGGTCCATCTTAGAAATCAACAAAGTGGTATGAGTCAACATATAATGTCTTAGCCAGCGAGCAGCCCATGCCAGAGAGCAGCAAGTTTTCTCGAGTAGTGAATATCTGGTTTCACACTCGGTAAACCTTTTGCTCAGGTAATAAATGGCATGCTCTTTTCGGCCAGACTCGTCATGTTGGCCCAAAACACACCTGTGATCGGTGGATCTGGAACTGACTGTTTAACGCTGGTTCGCGAAATGTCGCGGTAAGCAAGAGTCGCCACCGTCTTTTATTTTCTCCAAATGGAAAGGACAAAAGCACAGAAAAATTCCTTATTGAGATATGTTCTCGGTTCAGGAGGTAGATTTATAGAAAGGGAAGGTGTTAGCACCCTTTCTATCCATGGTTATCCATGGGCTCTTAGATACTTACTCATTGTGTTTTCAAAGTGTTTGTTTGCTTTTCAAGGTGAGTGGGTTTGAAAAAAGTTTCATTTAAAATTTCAGTTCGACTCTTATATCAGTCCTCAAGAGTGTTTGGAAAGTTGTTTTTGAAATCTTTTTGCAAAGTGTCGGTGTGAAAAGAAGTTTTTGATTTGTTTTGAATTAGAGCAAGCATCTACGAGTCATCTACCTACCCTAAGGAATTAATCTGTGTAAATGTCCTTAAGATAGTGCCATCCCACCATTAAGAGGTAGGTAGCACCACCGTTGGAGGTGTTCGGGTCAATTCGAGAGTTCGGGACAATGTGGTCACCAGAGCAATAGGAAGACACCTTAGAAGCTACCCTCATGCCATGTTCATGGACATGAGGACTTACTAAAACATCCTCTACTCGACGACCACGTTTCGAGGGGCAAGGCAACAGTGAGGCGTACCCTAGGGGTGGTGTGTGAATTGTGTGTCATTTTCAGTTATATTTGTCTTGTTCATGTATTGGTGATCTACGCTTTGTTTTTATTTTTTGCATTCATTCTTTCATGTGGTTATTAACAGTTAAAAGGTGCGGAATTAAAAGTCCTACGCTATTACAAAGGCGCGGGTCTACATCGCCAAATTAATCCAAGACCCGATTTGAATAAAATAAAAATGCGAAAAGATAAATATCCTAATTAATCTATTAC
The DNA here is from genome assembly GCA_948472305.1 of Vicia faba. Classification (NCBI taxonomy): domain Eukaryota; kingdom Viridiplantae; phylum Streptophyta; class Magnoliopsida; order Fabales; family Fabaceae; genus Vicia; species Vicia faba. Next base: position 17,776 of record CATIWC010002720.1, on the reverse strand, counting down.
AAGGCTTTGGGGCAAGTACATGAAATTCAAAAAAGGGAATAAAAGTAAATGTGCGAAAAGAAATAAAATCAAGGATGCGAGGGCGTTCGACCCTTTTAAGGAAATTAAATTGGAATTAATGATTAAATTATTAAATGAGAAAAAGAAATTATTTTTGGAGTTTTTGTATTTATGAAATTTAATGAGAAAATTAAATGGGATTAAAAAGTTACATAAAACCCTAATTCTAAACTATTTTTAATTTATTAAAAAAAATGTTTAAGTTTGACCTAGTTTTAACCTAATTATTTAATTATAAATTTATTTACAAAAATAATTAATTATTAATAATAATAAGAGGAAATTTTAATTATTGAAAAAAGAATAAAAAGCTAGAAACCCTAATTTTTATGTTTTTTAATTTATTCAAGAAAAGAAGTTAAAGTTAAAACCTAAAATTAAAACTAAGTAAATTATTAAATTTATTTACAAAATAATATTAATTGATATTAACAAAGCATATTTTTTATTGTTTTATGATTTTCTGATTTTTTGTATTTTTATATTATAAAAAGTTAATTTGTGGAATTTAAAAAAAAACAATTAAATTAAAGCAAATAAAAAAAATAGAACAAAGAATGAAGGAGAGAAATACAAACAAAAGGGGGTGGTAGACCCAATTATGGAGGTTTGTAGCAAGCAATTAGGCCCACTGATTCCTGGCCTTGTTTGACTTTCTCAGCGCGTGTGTGGCATGGTCAACTGATGTGTATGATGGACTCCAGATCATGGCCATTGGATTGGAATTGTGGGGGTGCGTGGCAAGCAAAAACATGAAGCTGCATGGTAGGCCCTAGGAAGCATGCTACACAGAACCATGTTAAAAAGAAAAATATGGAATAAAGTGGGGGACCTGGGGATCGAACCCAGGTCCCAATACCTGCAAGCCAAACGCACTAACCACTGAACCACTCAAGCTTCTTTGTTATTATAGTGGGACGCAATTAATATATTTGGAAAATCAGGATTATGCTGAAAAAACAAAAAAAAGCGCCATTTATTCAAACCAACCAACCATGGTTCCACACGCAAGCATATTCTTCCTTGGTCTTTTGTTTTGCCTGAAAAAATAACATCAAATAGCGGGGGTTTTAAACCCCCACTAACTCAAACCTGGAAAATAACGAATAGCTCATATGCAAATATAAATAGGGCGCGACTAGTGAGTTTGATTCGTTTTGAGGTCCTGAGTCCAATGGCATAAGTCTTATGGTTCAATTTTTCCATATGAATGAAGCCCTCTTTTTAAGCTTCTGAAACCCTAATGCGTGTTCATGGTAACTTTGCATACAGGCGTCCAAAACTCAATTGAATGGTACCAATGGCTTTAGAATCATCATGTTAGTATAAATCACATATTAAAAGTCATGAATAACGTATGAAAATGCAAACACGATTATCAAAATTTTACAGAAAAGTTAGACTCCTATCTACCAATTCTTCGCGCTTGGAGAGTTGATTTTGATTGGAGTAGCTTCCTGGATGCCTTGGCAAGCTATTGGAATGGTTATTTTGCTTTGAATTGCGCTGGAACTGTGTTTTCAGTTTTGAGAATTTCTTGAAAAAATGCAAAGTTGGTTTGAGGTCTGAGGCGCAACTTCCAGGTCCTGAGCATTAGGGTTGTGTTTGTGTATGTATATGGAACGAATTAGGGTAGAAATCTCAGTCCAAAACCTTTGCATTCATGAATCAAATATTTGATTTTTAATGGTATCTTTTCCATCTTTTTTCATGCCTTTTTGATACCAATCATGACCAAATCTTTCCATATTAGTGATGCACGAAATCTTGAGGTTATGATAGACCTATTAGCTGCATAAAAAGATTTAAAATGCATGCTTGAGTATTTTTTCATATTTAACTTGAATTAAATGAATTAATAACATTAAAAATTCAAATAATTAATAAAAAATGATGAAATAACTCCCCTTTGGGTCAATGGGTCGTGCATAACTTTTGGATGATGATTCTTGGAAGAAAATGTAGCCCATTAGCAATTTTGAGGCATTTGAAGCAAAGTTGACTTTTCAAAATTCCCAAATATTTCCCAACTTCCACAAGGCATATCTTGCTCAATTTTTAAGCTTTGATCATGTTCTTGGATATTTTGGAAAGGTCTTGAAGTCCTCTAACCAATGCCTTTGGTCCCATGTCATTTTGATTTACCAATCTCAAGTAATGGTCTTTGACTTAAAGTGCCTTTTTGTTGACTTTTGAAAATGACCTATAATGTTGAGATTGATAACTTTTTGTGAGAGCATTTCTTGGACTTGAAGTATGAAGAGGAGTTGTAGGAAATGTCATTATCTTCAAAATGATCTCTGGGTGGAATTTTTCTGATAAACCATGTGGAAGTTATGCCTTGGTCAAGTTACAGTTGACTTTTTCAACTGTCCAAATATGGAAACTTTTGCATCTTGAGACTTTTTGAGCCATGCCTCGAGAATCATGATCAAGAATTGATCAAATGATGTTTGTGGCTTCAAAATAAGACGTTGACCAAAAATTTGAACTTTTGACTGTCAAATGACCATTTTGCCCCTACAGTTGACTGTTGAGCAATTAGGGTTTTTGACTGTGCAATTTTTTGCTGTAAGTCTTGAAACTTAGCATATGGATGCTTGACCATGTTTATAGGCATGTGGGACTTGATTGGACCCTTGGAAACTTCAATTTCTTTGACAGAACCAAAACCCTAGTTTTTGACTGTTAGGAGGCCCTTGAACTGTGCCACCCTTGGGATATTTTGAAGCATGCTCTTTGCAAATCTTGAAGAATATGGAGGGCAAATTTTGGGGTACAACAACACCCCATAGAGTTCTCTAATACTACAAAGTACATGATCAAGGGCCTTCCTTCAACTGGAGGCATGAGGATATGAGGTTCTTGTAGGTATTCTTTGATTTTGTCGAAAGCAGCTTGGCATTCATCGTTCCATTTGACTACCTGATCTTTCTTCAAGAGTTTGAAGATTGGCTCACACGTAGCAGTCAAGTGAGATATGAAACAGGAAATGTAATTGAGACGACCCAAGAATCCTCTGACTTCTTTTTCAGAATGATGGAATGGAATTTCTTGGATGGCCTTTACCTTGGCAGGAATAACTTCAATGCCTTTATTGCTGACGACAAAACCTAGAAGCTTTCCAAACCATACTCCAAACATGCACTTGTTAGGGTTTAACCTCAGCTTGTACTTCTCTTGTCGGCAGACGATGAACTACGATGTCGATATCCAACCCATACATATCTTCATAAGACCAAGCAAATATTTCCACATAATCACACAACATCTAAACCAACCTGCTCTTGACACTACTTTCCAAATTAGTGTCGATCCTGATTTCCTTCTTATTTTACTTTGTACCCAGGTTGATAACTTCAACTGACTCTTTGTGCGGTTGAATAGCTTTTTCCTCTTGTAATAGAAGTATGGCTAGTTCTCCCGGTATGTCATAATTTTCCTCGCCTTCGTCTTCGGCTTGGTTGATAGGACATTCAAAGTCATAGTCAGTAATAGTATAGTCATTGGCAATAGGATCCAGAGTGGATGTGGACCTGTAAAAGTGTGTGTGTGCATGTAAGATACATGGCTATTTTTTTTGAAAATGTATTTGAAAGAAAGGAAAGACAATGAACATAAATATTTGAATGCAAAAGAGTCAAATGTACTGAATAATCATATGATTAGATGAACATAAATAAAACCCTTGACAAATGGACCAAAGTTCCCCGGGCCAGGCAAATGGTTGAAAAGTCACTGTTAAAATATTACAGACAAAAAGTTCTTGAATTGAAAGAAAAGAAATAACCAATATATTACTCCTCAATGAAGGAGATGGGCACAAAGTCCTTTGTATGCCAATTCTTCAGGTCCGTTGTAGTTGGATACACCCACTCTTCAAATGCAGCTTCTTCATCAGAATCACCCATGGCGTTAACTTCATGGCTTCCAATGCGGAGAGGTGGCTTTCCAGCACAAGCATGCCTCACTTTCTTTTGAGCTTTGACGGTGAATCCCAAACCAAACTTGTCAGCTTTAAATGGGATATCGAGGAGTTTCCCCCAAGTTTCACAGTTTCCTTCTTCAATTGCCGCGCGAGCATCCTTGACTGAAACCATCTTTGGCATGGCCTTAACAACTTTAGACTCATCAGAAGAACATTTGGTAGCAGTAATAATCGGTGGTATAACCTCAAAGGCTTGACATGGGGTTTCAATGAATTCTCCATCCATCTCTACGTATTTGAACGAGTTAAGATGGCTTACCATAAACTCTTCTTCTCCACATACGGTGACTATTCTGCCCTTGACGAGATATTTGAGTTTCTGGTGGAGGGTTGAGGTTACTTCCCCTGCTTTATGGATCCACAGGCGACCTAACAGACAAGAATAGGCAGGACGAATATCCATAATATAGAAGGTGGAGTTGAAGATTTGGGAGCCCACTTTGATTGGAAGATCTACTTCCCCATGAACAATCCTCTTTGATCCATCAAACGCCCTTACAATGATATCACTCGGCTTCAAGACTAAATCCTCACAGTCAAGACGGTCCAACGCCCCCTTGGGTAATATGTTCAGAGAAGAACCAGTATCGACTAGAACATGTGCTAAGGTAGTTCCTTTGCACTCGACAGAAACATGTAATGCTTTATTATGATTCTTCCCAAGAGGTGTTAAGTCAACATCTGAAAATCCCAAGCCATTATCAGTTGTAAGGCTAGCCACGTAATTCTCAAATTGGTCTATTGTTGTCTCATGGGGGACATGAGCCTTTTTTAGGAACTTGGTTAATGTCCGGGCATGGGCATCGAAGTAAAGCAACAATGACAACATTGAAATTTTAAAAGGGGTTTTCCCCAACTGTTCCACAAACTTGAAGTCACTTCTTTTTATTATCTTCAAAATCTCGTCCATCTCGCGAGCGGAGGGTTCTCCATAAGCAACATCCTTGGAGGGTACTTCAATCACATCAGGCTCAACAACCTTCTCCTTCCCTCTTGCATCGGTACTTGGCTTGGCAGCAGTAATACATATGGGATTTTTTGTAATAAATAGTGGTGAGATATTGGGTGAAAATATTTTCCCAGTTCTAGTTACTTTGCTTGAGCCGACTATGTTTCCAACATTGCCGTCTTTTTATTCTTCGATCCAGCCATCTTGTTTAATCCCATGATAGAACACTTCAGCACCGTAATTCCATGGTACCGCTTTATTTGAAGAATAGGGAATTGGTCCGGGATTGGTAATGATTAAGGGAGCAATAATGGGTTCATTTGAAATCTTAATAGGACATTTGGAGGTGATCCTAAGAGGCTTGTTTGAGATGGTAATAATGGAGAGGTCTTCACATTTGTCAATCAAACTTTTGACAAGTGGGGTTTTCTCAAATAGAATTTCGTGGCTATCCATCAGGCGTCGAATGCCTTTCTTCAGCCCTTCACATCCATTGAGTTTTCTTGTACATCACGTACAGTCTTTTTCACAGCCAAGGAAGATCCCAACTTTCAACAGATTGTTCTTGATTATATTCAGCTGAGTAGTCAAATCTTCAACAGAGGAAACAAACATTGTATCTTCGACAACATTAACACCTTTGTCATGCTTCGGCATCGGAGCGGTAATTACATTCAGCGTTGGAGGAGGATCAAACTCAATAGTCTTGTTGTCGATCAAATCCTGGATTTTGTTCTTCAAAGCCTAGCACCGGTCAGTCTCGTGCCCGGGGTTGTTTGAATGGTAAGAACACTTAGCATTCGGATTATACTTTGGTGACGAGGTGTCAGGGTTGGCGGGAGGATCGCACAATGTCACTAAATTAGCCTTGAGCAAATGTTGAAGGGCTTGAGACAGTGACTTGCCTAACCTCGTAAATTGTCTTCTTAGAGTTTCAAAATGTTGATGATTTGCAGATGGTCTTGGAGTAGGAGTTGGATTGGAGATTCGGACATCATTGAGATACAAGTGATCGTTCTTCTTGGTATGGGCTCTTGCCCCGTACACAACATTAACTTCATTTTTTGCAGCAAAAGGTTTCTTGATAGGATTGGGAGTGGAGGTAGATGCCACATAGATCTTCCCACTCTTGATGCCACTTTCAACTCTTTCACCGGTTAAGATCAATTCAGTGAAACCAGAAGAAGAGCAGCCAACCAACAGATTAAAGAATGGACCAGATAAAGTGCCCATGAACATGTCGATGTGCTCCTTATCAGTCAAGGGAGGTTGGACCCTACTAGCAAGATCTCTCCACTTTTGCGTATATTCCTTAAATCCTTCATTCTTCCCCATGGTCATATCTTGCAACTGAACCCTCGTTGGCGCTAAGTCGGTGTTGTATTGATACTGATGGTAAAAGGCAGTAGCTAAATCCTCCCAAGTATTGATACGAGAACCATCTAACTGATAAAACCAATTAAGTTGTGTTCCAGCCAAGCTCTCTTGTAAAAAGTGAACCCAAAGCTTCTTATCAGCAGTGTGCGGCTGTATCTTGCGCACATAAGATTTCAAATGGACTTTTGGACAAGAAACCCCATTGTACTTCGCAAAGATTGGTCTTTTGAATTTGTGGGGAATGACTACCCCAGAGATCAAACCCAAATCATCAAAATCTAAACCGGGGACGACTTGGATTTCAATAGCTTTAAATCTGTCTTCTAACTGCTTGTATTTGATATCACCGGGTGGATACTTCTCGTTGTAAAAATCATCAACAGATACTTGATCATTGATACAGTTGGCCTGTGTACTCTTGACCTCACCAATCTGGTTCTCGTCCTCTTCAGATGAATATTCTCCTACTGGAATTTGACGGACTGTCTCCTTGAACCTTCTACCCATGTTGAATAGAGCTTTCTTCTTTGGCTTCTTCTTAACGGCCAACAAAGCCATCATATCTTACTGCCCCTTGGCTAGGGCTAGTAGAGCTTCCTGAAACTGAGAATTCTGGGCTTGGAGATCTGTCACAGTTTTCTCTAGATCCATCTTGTTGAAATAAACAGCAGAAAGATAAGGAAACCTGTTATGCGAAAACATGTCATGTTATGATGCATGGAATATGACCATGCAAATGATTTCAAGGATTAATAAGATTCAAATTTGTATAGACAAAAGAATGAGCAAATGTTAATTTTCATTAGACAAAACAAGAAAGGTTACATGATGCCTCTTGGGCTTACAAAATAACTTTCTGAGATAAAAAGACTGAACGCATCCTCTTTGGCGCGAGATAAGTGTTCACACTTTACTCTTCTTGTAGCTGCTTTGTAAGCTCCAAGACCCTCTTCTCACTAGCATATAATTTAGCTTTGAAAGTATCCCGTTCTTCCTTAAGCTGGATCCAACCCTTTTGTAAGTCTTCAAGAGAGGTAGGCATGTCGAGGTGGAGGATAGTGTAGGGAACATCTCCTTCGACCACAGGCTCCACGATGATTGGTAAGATTGAGGGATAAGGCATCACAAGTTTCTAAGCACGAGCTCGTACCCATTTAAGGTAAGGCTCGAGGGGGATGGAATTCTTGTGTCCTAGTGTCTTGCTATCTACCTTGTTCAACATTCTCTAAGCTCGGATAAATCTCTGGTGGTGACCTTGATCGTCACTCTCATTGTCAAACACCACTCCTTGGATAAGCATCTCATGGGGACCATCCCTTCGGGCATAACCAAACTGTCTTAAGGGTAAGGAAGGGTTGTAGGTGATACCTCCTCTAATGCCAAGCAAAGGGACATTAGGGAATTCTCCATAACGGTCAACGATAGTAACATTCTCCAAAGAGCGGGAACACCAATGAATATCTGAATGTCTGAGCATCATCAACCTATATGACCACCTTGAACCTTGCTCGTTCTTCAATACCGATTGGGGAAGATGCGAAATAAACTATCTTTCCAAGAGAGGAGTACAACACATAAGGATACCTCTTTTCCTTATAGTGCGAGTGTGAAAAGAATGTAGGATGTCCCCGAACAAAGTAGGCATCGGGTTACGAGACATGAAGATTTTGACAGCGTTCACATCTATGAGTTGGTCAGGATTTGGAAACAAAACCATCCCATAGATGAGGAGAGCCACAATTTCCTCAAAGGCTTGCAAATCCAAAGAGTTCCAACAATTTTGGGCTTTCTCAAACAAGAACTTTGCTAAGAAACCTTTGACACCACTCCTTATTTCCCAATTAGTTGTGATATCAGATGGTTGCAAGTGTAGATGTTGTACCCCAAAATTTTCCCTCTCATTTCATCAACACTTCTCATCACAAGGCTCTTGGAACTCAAGATCAAGCTAGGGTTTGCTTTGCTCAAGACATCTCCTTGCACTGTGGACCTAAATTAGGGTTTGAGTTTGCACAGGGATTTTTTGACGTACAATGCCCAAAGTGACTTTCATACTTCATGTTGGACTCATAAGTTTGTCCATACCAAGTTTCCAGCCTTGAATCAAATTTTTGCCCAGTCAATTGGACAGTTGACATAGAAATCAGCTGCATTGGGGAAAAGTCAACTATGGTCTATTTATAGTCAAACCTCATGAATTTTGACCCACATCAACATTATGAACCCATATGGACCATTTGATCAAGTTTGGACCATAATGCCACAAGAAATTTGATCAGATCACCAAAAGGGCAAAATGGTCATTTTTAGGGTTTTGACTGTACAAAGGCAATTTCTGACTTTTTGACCTAGCCAATGGAAAATTAGGCTCAACCAAGGACTCAAGGACTCAATTGCATCATCTTGACCTATTCAACAAGTTCAAAAGATCTCAAATGCATGGGATTGACAGATGAATTTTTCAGTCAACTGATCAAAATTTGACTGTACACTAAAAAGTTAAACTTTGACTTTTGGGTCAAAATCAAGTCCCAAGGGTCATTTTTCATCAAGATGTGTCAAATTATGAAACTTGTTCATCAAGAAACCCAAATTTGCAAATTAGGGTTTGAAATTGAAAAAATCTCATAACTTAGAATTTTTCTAAGTTATGAAATTTTCTTAATTTTTCCTAACTTTGCCCCACATTTTCACCATGATGCAAATGGATTCAAACAAAACTTACAACATGAAAGTTGTAGTCCTCCACAAAGTATACAAATTTTATTCACAAAGTTTTCTCAAAAGAAGCTTGGATCCCAAGTTATGATTTTTGGAACAAGGGTCCCTAAAACTTTTAACTTAGTGAAATTTTGTCCTAGTGTAGGCAGGATTTTGCCCTATCTTCTTGGCCATTTTTCACATATTTCCACTTGGATTATAAAGTTGAATTTTAAATATGGATTATAGATCATTCTGCAAGCTTTCCAAATTATCCAAGAACTCCTCAAACACATTTGTGGTTAGGGAGAATCGAATGCTTGAAGTTGGAAAAAACTCACTTTGTATCCATGGCAAGTTCATGTTCACTCAAGTGGCATTTTCAAACCAGCATGCCTTGTACTAGTTTGTAGGCTTCTAAACCACTTCACACTCCTTAATTAAATGCAAATCCATCAGTCTAAGCTTTTGTTTTGGCCATTTGGATATTGTACACAAGATTAGGCCTTAAGTAGAAAAAGGCAAATTCCCATTTTTCAAAAGTGTGCTTTATGTCAAACCATAATCTTTGAGCATATGGCCAAGATCTCAGAAGCCAAATCAAATCCACAAATTACAGGGACCAAGAGGATTGTATGCAACATATTTGATGGCTTGTACAGGCCTGTAATCACAACTTCCCATTTCTTACTTCAAAAATAAGCAATTTGTCTAAATGCTTAGAACTTGAAAACCAGCCATTGTTAGCTTACACAAACATTTCAAACAACTTTCACAAAACCCTTTGAGCCAGAAACACGAGTGCTTGAGCCCCAAAACACCCTATAGCCAGAAATCACACTTCTTTGGCAAAACAGGGCAGGTACTGCAACTTGAGTTCTCCAGCTCATTTGGCTCGTGCGTTTTGCCCCAAGTTGCTTCAAACACCTTCCATTCAACTCACTCAAGCTATCCCAAACCTCCATTACCAACTGTAACACCATTTACAGTGTTCACCATTTTCATTTCAAGCTTGTGCAGATTGAGTTCTATAGGCTGATTTAGGGACATTCAAGGAAAGCTAGCTATTGGAAAAGATCAAGTGAAGTTCAGGCAAGCTACCAGACACCTCAAAACTTGTTGAGAAGCACTGCATTTCCCTACACGAATCCAACTGAAACAGGTTTTTCTTCACTTTCTATCTCTCTATTTAGGAACATTTAGCCTTAGGTTTGTGAATAAAAAGTGTAGTGTTCATTGCCATGAAGCTATATATATGCTCAGTTTTCATTTATATTAAGTGTCCTAGGAGAATTTCATCCATGAACATGCTGAAAAAACTAGGTCAGATTTTGGGGCTAGAGAAATTCTCTCTGGTCTTTGAGAGTTAGGATTAGTTTTTTATATGGTTGGAATCGTCTTGAAATTCTCTACAAGTTTGATGTTGTGAGTTTTTGCAATAGATCACGTATACAGGATGTCCAAGTTTGTACAACAGGCGCGCGTTTTTTCAAATTGCTGGAGGTTGAAGATGAAGATTTGGGATGGGCTTGGCCTGTTTGCTTCTAATACCTCCCACTTTCATTTTGCACCCCCTGGCCCAATTTCTTATATTTTTACATTTTTGCATTTTTATTTTCTTTTCTGATTTTTTTATTTATTTCCCAATATAATAAATGCTCAAATAATATTTTCATAATTTGTTACATTTATTTGGCATTTTATTTTAATTTTTTCTAACATTTAGGGCATTTAAATATTCTTTCATATTATTAAGACTTGAAAAATATTTACAATTTATACTTTTATTTTTATTTCTTATTTTTATTCACACTGAAAATATTACTAAAAATATAATTTATTTTTGTACATATTTTATTTTATATTATACATATTTAATATATTTAATATATTTAATATATATATATATATATATAAATATATATATATATATATATATATATATATATATATATATATATATATATATATATATATATATATATATATATATATATATATATATATATATATATATATATATATATATATATATATATATATATATTAAATACTTAGAATAAAAATATAAAAAAATTACATTTTTATTCTTATTATTATTTATACTAAAAAAATACTTTTTTAAGTATATTTCATTTTTACACATATTAATATATTTATTGTATATAAATAATATATTTTATTTATTTTCTTAAAGAAATTAGGGTTTACCCTTTAAAACAAATAAAATTAATCTTTTTTATTTTATTTATTTATACTTTTTTACATCAAAAATACTTTCACATACATAGGTAAACAAAAACCTTTTTTTGCATAATTCATATTTATTTGATATTTATTTATTTTTTTTATTTAAATAATTGTCCATTTAAATATTGTGATTCAACTTGGATGTAATAGTAAATTAGGGTTTATATTTCTTGTCAAATACCCCCCATTCAAAATTGTACCCCCATCCCCATAATCATGTTGTAATAGCTTAGAATTTAAATTCTCGCACTTTACGCTTTCAATTATGCCATGATTAGAGAATTAGGGTTTGTATGCAAAAACCCAAATCAACAAATAGCTTGACCTAATCAAAGACAAAAATGCATGAAAATCAAACACAATGCACACTTGCACCCCTAGGGTTACAATCCACTTGTTGCCTTCAAAAATGGGCCATCGTATGCATGTTGGGTACTTTGGCAAAACAAAAACAAAACAAAAGATCATAGTCCCTCGATGACGCTATCTTGGTTGCCTAAACAAAAATGATCAAGTACCTCAAGAAAATTGCCAAAGATACTTGACACATTTGCTATCATGGTCTATACGATGACCCGCGCCTGTCCCGTTTAACATCCTAACACAAGGTTGTTCACCAAATACAATGGTGAAACAACACTGTTAAAAGGGTTAAAAACATAAGAAAGATCTTTGAGTAAAATAGGGTAGATAGCTCTTTGTTACTTGATCAAAAAGCTTGCAAAAACATCCTTGCTATTTTCAAACACACTTCACAACACAATTTCAAAACATTATCCAAATCAAACTTTCAAACATTGAAATCTTTTCAAAAGACAAAAACATCTTTGTATACATTCAAACAAGAATCATTACAAAGGTTGCCACAACGATGGCCTCTTTTCAAAAAACATATTTCAAAACCACACACAAAGCACCATTTCAAACAATTGAAAAGCAAAAGCAAGTGATCTAAACAAGTAACTAAGAGCCCATGGATAACCTTGGATGAAAAGGGTGCTTGCACCTTCCCTTTTCATAATCTACTCCCCGAACCCAAGAAAACATCTCAAAGGTCTTTCCTGTGCTTTTTGACCTTTCCTTAGGATAAAGTAAAAAGTCGGTAGCGACTCTTGCTAAACCGAAACATTTGCGAATATAAAACGCAAAACCTCAAGTCAGTTCTCCCACCGTATCACAATAGAGCTTGAGCAATCTCTTTTGGCTTTGGATCTCTTTCTGTACCGTTGAAAGGTAGTTGATTGAGAATGGGAATCCTCAAGAGTTGAGAGAATCCTTTCAAAGTTGGCACAAGTTGATAATCGGGAAATGTGAAGCAATGTTGTAGAGGATCAAAGAACTGAAAGAGCACCTTCATCATGTCCTCATCAGTGTTGGAGGTGACCAAGTTTAGGAAGCGGCCATGTCTTTCGGTGAATGGAGAATTTTTGGGAATCCTTGATGCAAACTCTTTGAGTTGAGGAGGGATCCTTACGAGATTGACTTGAATGGTTTTCCTGCGAATAGAATCCATATCCTACAAAACAGAACAAAGATAAATCCCAAAAATCCTTGAAATGGTTAGTGAGTATGAGTATGATGTTATGATGTTCATGATGTTATGTACAAGTATATATACACAAATAAAGCAAATAAGTCCTTAGGTTTAAGCTTGCATGGAGTCTCATAGGTAAGTACCCTCTTAAAGTTTAGTTGGCTCAAACCTGTCCTAGTAATAGTAACTGGGTTCTAAGGAGCTCAATATCACTGGTTTGTTTCCTTGGGAATTGTTTCAGCACAAGCCTCTTAAATGGCGACCGAAATATCCCAAAAAACCAAACCTCAATGAGTGTAGTATCGAGTATCTACCAACTTTGGACTGCACCAAAGCCGGTCATCTCACTACGTTCTAAAGGCCAAGTTGGTCAAGTAAAGGTTTTAAAAGTTCATTAGTGCTTCATGACATCACTCAGCGGCCCCATATTCTCCTTGACTACTCAAGGGCTACCGGTACCCACAAATATGTCGCACTAATGTAGCTATTGCTTAGACCGTGTCAGTATACCCCGCACAGTTTCCATAATGTATTGCTACTTACCTATAAGGTATCCCAAATACGGGTAGAGGATTCAAACCCAAACAAAGAACCAAAATGTAAAGCAAACAAATCAAACAATGAAATCAAGTAAATATAATCTAACCCTAAGGTAACCCCACTTTTAGAATTTTCCCCAACAGAGTTGCCAGTTATGTGATGCGGTGGGAGAACTGACTTGATTGTTTTTCGTTTTATTGCAAATGTTGCGGTTAGCAAGAGTCGTCGCTGACTTTTCTTTTATCCAAAAAGGAAAGGTGAAAAAGCACAGGAAAGACCTTTGAGATTGTTTCTTGAGTTCGGGGGTAGATTATAAAAAGGGAAGGTATTAGCACCCTTTTCATCCATGGTTTTCAATGGGCTCTTAGTTACTTTTCTAGATCACTTGCTTTTGTTTGAAAATATGCTTTGTGTGGTTTTTTTAAAGTATTTTGAAAAGGCGACATCGTTTAGGCAAACTTTGTAATGATTCTCGTTCGTAAGAATGTATACAAAGTGTTGATCTTTTGAAAATGTTTTCAAGTTTGAAAGATGTTTTTGAAACTATTGGTGTTTGTTTTGAAAAATAGCAAGGATGTTTTGTTTTGAAATGGAGCAAGTAACTAGGAACATTATACCTACTTAAAATTCTTTCATGTTCATTTCCTTTTTCCTTTGACATTGTTATCTTACCATTGATTTGGTAAGTAACTCTATCTTTGGATGTAAACAGGACGGACGTGGGTCATCGTATAACCATGATTAGTAATGTTGCAAGGTATCTTAGAATTTTTCTTTGAGGATTAAGATCATTTGAAAGGCAACATCGATAGCGTCATCGAGGGACTATGATCTTGTATTTTGCTTGTTTTTGCTAAGATACCTCACATGCATAACATGGCCATTTTTGTAAGGAAACAAAGTTGATTTTACCCCAGGGGTGCTTATGTGCAAGTGTATTGATTTTCATACTTTGTTTATCTTTGATTAGGGTTTGCTAATTGATTGATTTTAGTCTTTCCATACAAACCCTAATTACTAGCATTTATATAAAGCGATAAATTGCGAACAAATAAAATTACTACGCTATTACATCATTAGGGGAGGGGGTGTACAAATTTACAAATGAGGATTGCAAGAAAATTAAACCTAATTATCTATTACAACCATATTGAATATTGTACAAAAATTGAAAATAAAATGCAAGGATATAAATGGAAAAAAGACATGATTTTTTTTTGTTTTTATGAAAGGTGTTGTACCCCAAAATTTGCCCTCTCATTTTATTAACATTTCTCTTCACAAGGCACTTGGAACTCAAGATCAAGCTAAGGTTTGCTCTGCTCAAGACATCTCCTTGCACTGATGACCTAAATTAGGGTTTGAGTTTGCACAGGGATTTTTGGACCTACAATTCCCAAAGTGCCTTTCATACTTCATGTTGGACTCATAAGTTTGTCCATACCAAGTTTCAAGCCTTGAATCAAATTTTTGCCCAGTCAATTGGACAGTTGACCTAGAAATCAACTATATTGGGAAAAAGTCAACTGTGGCTAATTTACAGTCAAACCTCATGAATTTTGGCCCACATCAACATTATGAACCATTTGATTAAGTTTGGACCACAATTCCAAAAGAAATTTGATCAGATCACCAAAAGGGCAAAATGGTCATTTTTAGGGTTTTGACTGTACAAAGGCAATTTCTGATTTTTTGACCTAGCCAATGGAAAATTAGGCTCAACCAAGGACTCAAGGACTCAATGGCATCATCTTGACCTATTCAACAAGTTCAAAAGATCTCAAATGCATGGGATTGATAGATGAATTTTTCAGTCAACTGATCAAAATTTGACTGTACACTAAAAAGTCAAACTTTGACTTTTTGGTCAAAATCAAGTCCCAAGGGTCATTTTTCATCAAGATGTGTCAAATTATGAAACTTGTTCATCAAGAAACCCAAAATTGCAAATTAGGGTTTGAAATTGAAAAAATCTCATAACTTAGAATTTTTCTAAGTTATGAAATTTTCTTAATTTTTCCTAACTTTGCCCCGCATTTTCACCATGATGCAAATGGATTCAAACAAAACTTACAACATGAAAGTTGTAGTCCTCCACAAAGTATACAAATTTTATTCACAAAGTTTTCTCAAAATAAGCTTGGATCCCAAGTTATGATTTTTGGAACAAGGGTCCCTAAAAATTTTAACTTAGTGAAATTTTGTCCTAGTGTAGGCAAGATTTTGCCCTATCTTCTTGGCCATTTTTCACATATTTCCACTTGGATTATAAAGTTGAATTTCAAATATGGATTATAGATCATTCTGCAAGCTTTCCAAATTATCCAAGAACTCCTCAAACACATTTGTGGTTAGGGAGAATCGAATGCTTGAAGTTGGCAAAAACTCACTTTGTATCCATGGCAAGTTCATGTTCACTCAAGTGGCATTTTCAAACCAGCATGCCTTGTACTAGTTTGTAGGCTTCTAAACCACTTCACACTCCTTAATTAAATGCAAATCCATCAGTCTAAGATTTTGTTTTGGCCATTTGGATATTGTACACAAGATTAGGCCTTTAAGTAGAAAAAGGCAAATTCCCATTTTTCAAAGTGGTGCTTTATGTCAAACCATAATCTTTGAGCATATGGCCAAGATCTCAGAAGCCAAATCAAAGCCACAAATTATAGGGGCCAAGAGGATTGTATGCAGCATATTTGATGGCTTGTACAGGCCTGGTAATCACAACTTCCCATTTCTTACTTCAAAAACAAGCAATTTGTCTAAATGCTTAGAACTTGAAAACCAGCCATTGTTAGCTTACACAAACATTTCAAACAACTTTCACAAAACCCTTTGAGCCAGAAACACGAGTGCTTGAGCCCCAAAACACCCTATATCCATAAATCACACTTCTTTGGCAAAACAGGGCAGGTGCTGCAACTTGAGTTCTCCAGCTCATTTGGCTCGTGCGTTTTGCCCCAAGGTTGCTTCAAACACCTTCCATTCAACTCACTCAAGCTATCCCAAACCTCCATTACAACTGAAACTCCATTTACAGTGTTCACCATTTTCATTTCAAGCTTGTGCAGATTGAGTTTCTATAGGCTGATTTAGGGACATTCAAGGCAAGCTAGCTATTGGAAAAGATCAAGGTGAAGTTCAGGCAAGCTACCAGACACCTCATAACTTTGATTGAGAAGCACTGCATTTCCCTACACGAATCCAACTGAAACAGGTTTTTTCTTCACTTTCTATCTCTCTATTTAGGAACATTTAGCCTTAGGTTTGTGAATAAAAAGTGTAGTGTTCATTGCCATGAAAGCTGTATATATGCTCAGTTTTCATTTATATTAAGTGTCCTAGGAGAATTTCTTCCGATGAACATGCTGAAAAAACTAGGGTCAGATTTTGGGGCTAGAGAAAATTCTCTCTGGTCTTTGAGAGTTAGGATTAGTTTTTTATATGGTTGGAATCGTCTTGAAATTCTCTACAAGGTTGATGTTGTGAGTTTTTTGCAATAGATCACGTATACAGGATGTCCAAGTTTGTACAACAGGCGCGCGTTTTTTTTTCAAAGTGCTGGAGGTTGAAGATGAAGATTTGGGCTGGGCTTGGCTCTGTTTGCTTCTAATACCTCCCACTTTCATTTGCACCCCCTGGCTCAATTTCTTATATTTTTACATTTTTGCATTTTTATTTTCTTTTCTGATTTTGTTTATTTATTTCCCAATATAATAAATGCTCAAAAAATATTTTCATAATTTTTTACATTTATTTGGCATTTTATTTTAATTTTTTCTAACATTTAGGGAATTTAAATATTCTTTCATATTATTAAGACTTGAAAAATATTTACAATTTATACTTTTATTTTTATTTCTTATTTTTATTCACACTGAAAATATTACTAAAAATATAATTTATTTTTGTACATATTTTATTTAATATATATATATATATATATATATATATATATATATATATATATATATATATATATATATATATATATAATATATATATATATATATAAATATATATATATATTATATATATATATATATATATATTATATATATATATATATATATATATATATATATATATATATATTATATATATTAATATATATATATATATATATATATATATATATATATATATATATATATATATATATATATATATAATACATATATATATATATCTATATTATATATATATATATATATATATATATATATATATATAATTATATATATATATATATATTATATATATATATATATATATATTATATATATATATACATATATATATGTATTAAATACTTAGAATAAAAATATAAAAAAATTACATTTTTATTCTTATTATTATTTATACTAAAAAATACCTT